>JABTTQ020002657.1:0-50000 GCA_016081115.2 Rehmannia glutinosa | reverse complement strand
TCCGAACCTACGAATATACCATGGAGAACAACATTAAACTTCATAGACTATAAATTACAGATAACCATATCATACTAAATAATTATACATAATTGAATACTTAAGTATACAATATTACACACCTATTTAAACATCCAACAAAAATATAAACATACACTAAAACATTTCAAATATTTAAGCTTATTTGTACAAATTATAATAATTAAATATACATTTTAACACTCATAAATATACAACATGCATATCTTCTTGTACAACAAAAAACATAACTCACCAACTTGCCTGACAGATCTCCATACTTATCCCGACTGCTTCCACCAATAAACGAGTTGTCAATGATATGGCATTTAAACCTCTTCATATCAAAGGTCACCAGAAAAATGTGTTCGCTCTTATAAATTGGGAAAAAACTTGAAACGGACAATAAATTAAAATATTGATAATGAACAAATAAGATCTGCCAAAAATGAGAGTAAAATTAACGGTACTTACAATGTCAAAGTTGTTCAATTTTTCGGAGCTCGGGTCACCGAGCTCTGTATCGAGTCCTTGCACAAACAAATCATATACAACCTTCCCATCAACGTCGTCTCTTGGACTAACAACCGTGTACAACTACAACAAATACGCAAAAATAAAAAATAAAATCACAAAATTGATAGCCTGAAAAAACACAGCAGGAAAAATGAAAATAAAAAAAAAAATACGACAAACATTCAATCAAATAACAAGAGGCAAAGAATCTATTGGGTGAACTGCTACTCCTCAATCCCTCATTCAGGTTCAACATCCATGCCCAAATGTCCAAAATTGACACATTAATATACCCTCCCGGACGCATGGTCTCTAATACCTCCCTCGACAACATCTTATCACCTGCGTTGAAAATGATATCCTCCCTACATGGAAAAAAAAGAATTACAATGTAAGAAAAAAACTAATAAGTTGTATGATAATCGAATCCTTACTTGTCCATCCCCAGATTTTCAAAAAGCCAGTTCGTAATCATATTCTCGGTTTGATTTGGCTTTGAGGTAACGTCAATCTGTCTAGCCACAAAAGGTGAAGACAGTGCCTCTGTTTTCTTTGTCTTCCTGGAACCTCTCCGGGTAAAAACCTTCTTAGATCTTTCTAGGGCAATGTCGCCTTGCCCATTGACCACCCCAGAACCACCAGGCTTCACACGGCCAACCTCCGTTTCAACATCCTACAAACACAATTCGAATAATTATGAACTCATATACACTACGATGATAGAAATCATCAAAGTAGAACAAAAAATATGTACAGTCTTTAATTTCACACTCAAAGGAGCATCATGCCCCCCGGAACCACTAGCCTCAGAATCTTGAACCTTCAAAACAAAAATACAAAAAACTGAAACTAACTATACATAATACAAAACTAAATATACATAAATATAAAACTAACTATACATGATACAAAACTAAATATACATAATATTATAGTAATTCAAACATACATTAATGGATTTTTCTATCCCAAACTGCACCTCAGCCCTCCCCCCCAACATCTATTTCCTGAACCTACAAAACATATAAGCAACAATGTGAAACTAAATATATATAAAAACGAAACTAAATAAATATAATATATAAGTAATATATACATAGAAACCTAAAAAATAAAAACAAAGGAAAATACCCCAGCCCGTGTGCTTGCCGGACCACCATCTCGCACGTCTCCTCCTCATTGACACTCTTTCTCGTAGTGGGACGTGTCGAGAATGTCATCCCACCTACCGACATTTGTATCTTGGGTCAAGCCAAGAGATAAACTTGGTGGCTCATCACACCATTTCTTAAATTCATCTCTCTTAAGAATTGCACTTTCAACCGCCTCGATCGCCGCTATATTCTCTGGCTTGGTCCAAAAAGCTTCATTTTGTTGAGTTTCACTCCCTTCCAGTCCGTTGTCGGAACGCCGAACCCCAGTCGGTAATGCAGTTGAGCATATCAAGCCGCTCACAATATCCCCGATCCTAGCAAATTCTACGTATTCAGCTAAATTCTTCGGAGCAGACTGTAGAATTGATATAATCTCAACAACTTTGGAGGACATACATTTCAATCTATCAAGAAATCTGTCAGTAATCCCCTGCACATCAAAAACATGTGTATTAAATCAGTAAATGTACATGTACAAAATATGTATACTAAATATACATAATCACAAAACTAAATATACATAATATATAAGATGTGCACAATTTAAACACTAAATACACATATTTGAAACACTAAATACACATAATATATAACTAAAATAAACATGGACATAAACAACCTTCGCACCGGCCCCAGAGGACGAAGTTCCATGGCCTATGGTTTCTTTCTCCCTCCCAGCCCCGACAAATTCAGACACGGCTCCATTGACACTTCCCCATCGAACGAAGGCTCAATAAACCCCAGCCCGAACCTGCCAAGCTCAATCTCTTTGTTGCTCCTTTCTTTTATTTTGTCCCCACTCCAAGTCAACACGTTGGGGCGCGTACTTGGAATACTCCTCCTCACGCACACAACTCTATCGACATAATACACCTGTGAAATAACATAAATTACGTCAAAAAAACATACTTCATACAAATAAAAAAAAATGCAATTTTAATAGAGGAAAGATATTACCGTCAAAAACAGCAATGGGTCATTAAATTATGGATTTTTTTCCGCGGCCAGCTGGCTCTTTTTTCAACTAACGTTGCCAAAGTATGATCACACCAAGCTAGGTTCCTAACATTACGGACATCTTCGAGGTTTTTCAGTAAGTGTAGATTCACATATCCACTAGACAAATTCCCAATAAGAAGGCAGTCAACCAGTATCAAGAAAAGCCTTCTAAACCGTCTCCACCATCCACAAAGCTCAGCATTTTAGTAGCCACTTGCTTCGTTGTTACTATGTAATCCTCCCTCTCAAACATAGTTGGCCATCCATTGTACAAATCACAACTCTCCGACTTTATTTTCTTCTCAACTATCTCCTGGCCATTAGGGAACCCCAATACCCTCTCGACATCAACCGCTTCAATACGAATACGTCTAAAACTGTCCAATATCAACTCCGAGCTAGCTGGATTAAAATTTTCCACTAACCAAAACGTTGGCTGGGATGGGAGGTCAACAATAGAAAGTGATAGCAAACTTCCAAATCCCATATCCACAATCGCATTCGTTTGTGCGGGGAAAGATCGCCGGTAGCGTTTACCAACACGGGATTCGACCTAGTGGATAATGTCGGATATGAATCATTCGCCCTCTTCCCCCGCCTGTCTTTAGCCCCACTCTCCGCATTCCTTTTTCCCTTATTTTGGCCATTTAGTTGATAAAACAAATCTACAAAAAATATAGAACTAATTATTATACAAAAAAATACAATATGCACAATGTCTCTACTATGTATACAATAAAACACAACTAACTATACATTTTCACAAAACTAAATATACATTATCATATAGCTCAATATACATTCTTTGCATATATATATATACATTATCACACAACTAAACATACATTATTATACACCTAAGTATACATTATCATACACTGGTTATGCATACATATGTACACTAAGTATACATATATATAGCTAAATTTACATTGTCACACAACTAACTATACATTATCCTATAGCTAAATATACATTATTCTATAACATATATACATGCTCACATAACTAAAATATACAGTGCTCTATAAATAAATATGCATTATTACATAACTAAACATACATGATTATACACCTAAATATATATAACCATACAACTGAGCATACATTATTAAATACATAAAATACATTATCACGAAGCTACATATACAATATTACATAACTACATATACATTATTACACAACTAACAATACAATGTACAACATGAAAAATCGAAACTGAGAAATCGAAACAAATATAAACTATGAACACACAATGAACAAAATTTCAACAAGAAAAAACACCAATCATCAAACCTAGAAAATACTATATATGTGTATACACTAAAATCGAACAGAAAGAAAACACTAAAATCGAACAGAAAACACTAAAAATAAAACCTTATCGGAAGAAACACTAAAATCGAAAGCGGAAAAACTCACCCAAATTCGGAAAAGTTCGAACCCTAGCAAGTAGGGATGGCAAACCCGCCCCACCTGGTGGGTTTAGACCCACACAAATGGGTCCCTGTAAGTGGGTAACGGTCCATCTCGAACTGCCCCGGACTGCCATGATATATATATATATATATATATATATATATATATATTTACTTTTTTCGCATTTAGATATAAACTTTGATTTTTTGTTCTCGAGTAGATTACGATTTGATTATTAGTTGGGATATGATCTCAATGATTTTATCAACCAAACTCTAAAATGATCTATGTGTGTGTCGTGGCTATGTTTCTTTTTTTAAGTTTACTTTTGCTTTAATTTACAAAGTGGAAGTCTGCATTTTGAGAAAAAATAATTTGTACATGTATTTAGTTTTCAATTACTATTTCAATTACCATTCCGCTTACTTATCTCTCTCTGCACATAAAACATTCCAACAAAAACAAGAACAGAGGATAAAATATATGGCCCTTAATTACTTTCATGTGTATATATTCACTCGTGTATATATATATATATATATATATCCCCTATATAGGGATATGATCAAATGAGACCAGGGCCTTTAGGTAAGAACATGAGACCACATCTACACCTTTTGATTTAATATCTAATGGCCCAGATTTTACCCATCTATTTTAGTTATGTTAGTGACAAACAAGGGTAGGAAAGTAATTACGCTAATTATTCCAAGGATATAATTGTAAACCCCTAATTTTTGAATTTGGTAGGTCTATCGTTTCTTATTCATATCCCGCGATTTTCTCCACTTCTCCATCACGACACCGATCCTTTCTCTCATCATCTCGCTTCAAGCCATCGCCGCCTCCTAATTCTCGATTTCACTTTGGAATAGACATATTCATCTCCCACCACAACACCGGTCGCCGGAATAGGTGCCTTCACCGCTACCGTCTCCTCCACGACATCGTCCCGCGGTCTGCGCATTCTTCAAAGGATAATTAAACTGGTTCGATTTTTCTTCTTATATTCAACACGGTAGGGTTTAATCGCGAATCGCACGAATCATCTCCTATTTCCATCACGGTTATCGCACAAAAAATTGTAAGTTATCCGTGATTTTTATTTCTTTTTATTTTTGTGTTTGTTGATATTAGGGTTCCAATTTGGGTTTTATTATTAATTTCTATTGTTCTTATTGTTTAATTTTAGGGAATAAACTTCTAGGTGTAAGAACATGAGTTCGACCTAGTGTTTGAAATATTTGTAATTAGTGTTTTTGAATCATGTGAACTTAGATATAGAATTCTCGTGTGTTTAGCTATAGAATTCTGTGTATTCTATTTTATGTGGGTTTTAATTTGGGGGATTGTTGAATGAGATTTAATTGGTGGGGGCATGTATATTTGATTTGGAATCATGTGAACTTAGATATAGAATTCAGCGTGTGTGTAGGTATATAATAATGTGGTTATGGTTTATGTGTTGCATTTCCCCGCTCGCCTTCCCTTTTGGATTATGTGAACTTAGATATAGAATTACTGTGTGTTTAGCTATAGAATTCTGTGTTTAGTTATAGAATGCAGTGTGAGTTGGTATATTTGATTTGGAATCATGTGAACTTAGCTATAGAATTACGTGTGTGTAGCTATATAATTCTGTGTGTTTAGCTATATAATTCTGTGTTCTATTTTATGTGGGTTTTAATTTTGGGGGATTGTTGAATGAGATTTAATTGGTGGGGGCATGTATATTTGATTTGGAATCATGTGAACTTAGATATAGAATTCTGTGTGTGTAGGTATATAATAATGTGGTTATGGTTTATGTGTTGCATTTCCCTGCTCAGTTTCCCTTTTGGATGATGTGAACTTAGATATAGAATTCTGTGTGTTTAGCTATAGAATTTTGTGTGTTTAGTTATAGAATTCTGTGTGAGTTGGTATATTTGATTTGGAATCATGTGAACTTAGCTATAGAATTCTGTGTGTAGCTATATAATTATGTGTGTTTAGTTATACAATACAGTTAGTTGTATGTTTTGGTAAATAATTGGTTCTATTTTTTATGTAGGTCTTGTTTTACCAACTAAATGGCAAAAAACAAGGGTAAAAGGGCTGCGGGGAGTGGGGACGAAGGCGATGGTCGGGGGAAGAGGAAAAAGAACTTATATACGACATTATCGACTAGGTCGAACCCAAGTGTTGGTGAATGCGCTTGGTAATCTTTCCCTACTCATTGATGCCATTGTTGATATGGGATTTGGAAGTCCGCTTTCCCTTTCAATTGTTGACTTCCCAACTCGGCTAATGTATTGGCTAGTTGCAAATTTTAATCCGCTAGCTCGGAGTTGTTGTTGGATAGTATGAGGCGCATTCGCATTGAACCGAATGATGTGCGGAGAGTATTGGGGTTCCCCCGAATGGGCACCAATAGTGAAGAAAACAAAATCGGAGACTTGCGATTTGTACACTGGATGGCCCGCTATGTTCGGTAGGGAGGATTACAAGGTAACACCGAAGCAAGTGGTGATAAAATCTTTGAGTTTTGTGGATGGCGGTGATTGGTTTAGAAGGATGTTCTTGATATTGGTCGAGTACCTTATCATTGGTAATTTTTCATCTGCATATGTGTATCCCCACTTGCTTAAAAGCCTCAGAGACGCTCGAAATGTTAGGAACTTAGCATGGTGTGAGCATACACTTACTACATTGGTTGAAAAGAGAGCGCCTGGTCGCCTAAGATAACACCGAATTTAATGGGCCCTTCTTTGTTTTTGGCGGTATTATTTCCCAATTTTTTTTTTTTTTTTGATTTTTTTGGAGTATGTTCTTTTTGATGTAATCTATGTAATTGCACGTATTTTACGTTGAAGTTAAGTGCGTGAGACGTAGTGTTCAAGGACGGTCCCCATCGTGTCGGCTTGGAGCGGGGACAAACTAAAGGAAAGGAACAACAAGGAAATCGACCTTGGTGGGTTTGGGATGGGGCTTATCGAGCCCCGTTTGATGGGAAGCACAAACGAGCCGCACTGAATTTGGCTTGGAAGGAGAAGGATGCTACAGGTCGGGGGACCTCGTCATCCCGGCCGATCTGCGAAGGTTGTTCATCCGCATGTGTATCTTAGTTTTATGTTATGTGCATTCGAAGATAATTTTGTGTTTGTAGTTTTAGGATTATGTGCATTTAGTGTTTCAAATATGTGCAATTAGTGTTAAATTATGTATATCCTATTTATGCACATTCAGTTAGTGACTATGTGCATTTAGGTGTATATTATGTGTATTTAGTGTTTCAAATATGTGCCATTAGTGTTTAAATATGTGTATTCTAATTATGTACATTCAGTTAGTGATTTGGTGTATTCGGAATTATGTGTACTTAGTTTTATATTTATGTGCATTTAGTGTTTCAAATATGTGTAATTAGTGGCCAAATTATGTGTATTCTATTTATGTACACTCATGTTAGTGATTATGTGTATTCAAGTTTATATTATGTGCATTTAGTGTTTGAAATATGTATAATTAGTGTTTAAATTATGTATATTATAATTATGTACATTCAGGTTAGTGATTACGTGCATATATTATGTGCAGGGGATTACTGGTCGATTACTTGACAGATTAAAATGTTTGTCCTCCGATGTTGTCGAGATTATATCTATTCTTCAGTCTGCTCCAAAGGACTTGGTCGAGGATGCAGAATTTGCCATGGTTGGGAACGTTGCGAAGGGTTTCTTATGCTCAACCGCATTCACAGGTGGGGTTCGCCGTTCGGACGATGGTATGGAAGGGACTCAAAGTCAATGAAATGAAGCCTTTTGGAGTAAGGCGGAGAATATTCTGCCGCAATTGAGGCAATTGAAAGTGCATTTCCTCAAGAGAGATGAATTCAAGAAATGGTGTGATGAGGCACCAAGCTTTTCTATCGGCTTGACTCAAGATACCAATGTCGGTAGATGGGAGGACATTCTTGACACGTCTCGGCACTATGAGAAGAGTGTGTCAAACGAAGAGGGAGATGTGCGAGATGGTGGTATGGCAAGCGTGGAAGTTGGGGTATTATATATGTTTGCATTACTTATATAGTATGATTTATCGGTTTTGCCTTTAAGTATTTTTTTAGTTCACACTATTGTATGCTCTGCAGTTTGAAATGAATGTCGGGGCCGCGATGCAAGCGGGGATCGAAAAACCAGCCTCTTTGTATGTTTAAATTAGTAAAATATTATGTGCATTTAGGGTTGTAATTATGTTTATTTAGTTCTGCTTTTATGTTTAGTTAGTTACATTATGTATAGGTAGTTTTATTTTGTGTATAAGTAGCTTTATTTTTATATATTTTTGGTTTATAGGTGGAAGATTCTGAGATTGGTGGCCCCGGGGGCATGACGCGCCTCGAGTGAGAATCCAAAGACCGTAAGTATTTTTCCCCATCTTTTATGATTTACTTCATCAATGTGTATACGAGTTCATAATTATTCTTATTTGGTTCGTAGGATGTCGAAACGGAGGTTGGTGGCGTGAAACCTAGTGGCTTTAGGGAGGTCAAGGGGCAACGCGATATTGCCTTAGAAAGATCTAAGAAGGTTTTTCCCGTAGAGCTACTAGGAAGACAAAGCAAAGTGCGATCTTGTCTTCGCCATTTGTGACTGGACAGATCGACGTCCTGCTCGAGCCAAAATCAAAATGAGAACATGATTGCGAAATGGCTTTTTGAAAATCCCCGGGTCGAACAAGTAAGGACTCGTTTACTAGATGAGTAATTAGCTTCATTTGTTTTATCTACGCTTTGTAATTGTTTTTTTTCCATATAGAGATGATATTGTATTTAACGCCGGTGACAAACTTTTGTCGAGGGAAATTATGGAGACTATGCGTCCGGAGGTTACATTAATGTTTCTATTTTGGACCTTTGGGCATGGATGTTGAATGGTATGGAGGGATCGAGGAGCGGCATTCACGAATGCATTTTTTGCTTCTTGTTTTTTGACGGTATGTTTATCCTATTTTTATTTTCTTGTTTTCGATTTCTTTGGTGTTTCAAGTCCTAAAATCCGTGTTTTATTTTTTTATATTTGTGTATATGTCTTTGTAGTTGTTCACGATCGTTAGTCCGGGATGGCTTAGATGAGAACACTGTGTATCGATCGTTTGTGCAAGGACTCGACACGAGTTCGGTGACCCGAGCTCCGATAAATTGAACAACTTTGACATGGTAAGCAATGGTAATTAATCTCATTATTTCTTCAAATCTTTTCTCGTTAATTGCGAAGACCCTAATGTATAGCGTGTTTCAGTTTTTCTTCCCGATTTGTAAGAGCGAGCACATCTTTCTGGTGACCTTTGATGTCAAGAGGTTTCACTGCCATATTATCGACAACTCATCTGTCGGTGGAAGCAGTCGGGAGAAATATGGAGACTTGCCTTTACAAGTTGGTGAGCTTTTTTTTGTTTTTGTGTTGCATTTCCTTGCTTAGTTTGCCCTGTTGGATGATGTGAACTTAGATATAGAATTTTGTGTATTTAGCTATGAAATTATGTGTGGTTAGTTATAGAAATCTGTGTGTGTAGGAATATTTGATTTGGAATCATGTGGACTTAGATATAGAATTCTGTTTGTTTAGGTATATAATAATGTGTTTATGGTTTATGTGTTGCATTTCCTTGCTCGCCCCTTTTGGATGATGTGAACTTAGATATAGAAAGTCTCGTGTGTTTAGCTATTATATTCTATTACGTGTGGCTATAGGATTACGTGTGAGTAGGAATATTTGATTTGGAATCATGTGGACTTAGATATAGAATTCTGTTTGTTTAGGTATATAATAATGTGTTTATGGTTTATGTGTTGCATTTCCTTGCTCGCCTTCCCCTTTTGGATGATGTGAACTTAGATATAGAAGTCTCTGTGTGTTTAGCTATTATATTCTGTGTTTAGCTATAGGATTACGTGAGTAGGTATATTTGATTGGGATCATGTGAACCTAGCTATAGAATTCTCGTGTGTTTAGTTATAGAATTATGTGTGTTTAGTTATATAATATTGGGTATATGGTTTATGCTAATGGATAGTTAGTTGTATGTTTTTGTAAATAATTTTGTTTTCCATGGATATTGTGCAGGTTCGGATGTTTGCAAACTACTTGGAGACTAAAGGCTGCCCGCAAATGGCTAGTATTGTTCGGAAGTTCTCCCCGTGTAGACTATGCATGCCTTTGGAGAGATACCACAAACAAAGTTGATTGTGGTATATATGCCATGAGGCATATGGAGAGCTACATGGGCGGTGGCACCAAGGGATGGGATTGTGGTTTGGAGAAGAGTAATGCGTCCCAACTGTCTAACTAACTTACGCACGAAGTACTCACCGCAATAATCCTACACCATAGCAATGAGCAAAAGGATAGATGTTTGGAAGAAGCCAAAAAGTTCGGACGGGGAAGATCGTATTGTAGTTTTGTTTTAAATAGACAATGTAGTATGCGAATCGTGCTCAACATTTTTGTATAGTTAGGTCACTATCATTGGTGCTTTTTGTCTTTGGGAGCCATTTTGCATATGACTTAGATGGTCTTGAATTGTGGATATGAATGGTTCGGGGCGTGGGGTGTTTTCTCTTTAATCAATGTAAATTTGCATTTTTCACGTACATATGGTCGGAATGTTGTTATACAACATTATTATTGTATTGTAGTTATTACATTGTATGTCTTACGCACAAAATTATGTACGATTAAGTATCCCTAACCCAAAATCAGTATACACATTATTATATAACTAAACACACATTATTCTATTGCTAAATACACATGTTCCCAAAACAAGTACACATGCTTGCAAAAAAAAAAAAAACAGTTCTATTACTAAACAAACATTATTGTGAAACTAAAAACACATAATTATACATCTAAATACACATAATCCCAAACCAAAATATACTTGCACTAAATAACAAAAAACAATATGCTATTACTAAACAAACATTATTGAAAAACTAAAAACACATTATTCCACATCTAAAAACACATAATTCTACATCTAAATACACATAATCCCAAACCAAAATATACTTGCACTAAATAACAAAAAACAATATGCTATTACTAAACAAACATTATTGAAAAACTAAAAACACATAATTCCACATCTAAAAACACATAACTCCAAACCAAATATACATGATTCTACAAAATAACAAAAAACAACATGCTATTACTAAAAAAACATGATTACATAACTAAAATCACATAATTCTACATCTCTAAACACATAATTCCAAAACATACGTTTATTGATATTGATGTTGTCATTGAAGAACGATGTGTGTTTAATACACAGATAATGTGTAAATAGTTTCCAGATATTGTATGTTTATGTTCAGAATTATGTAAACAAATCATAAATTGCCTCAGGGGGTGCTTGTGCGGGTCGGGCATGTCCTGCTGTTATGTGTTGCAACCTTACCGCATGTCCCACATTTTCTTTTCAGTTTTGTGCTTGCTTTTATGGCTTTTTCTCTTTGGCTTTGGATCCTGCTTTTCAGATGACTACCACTTCCTTTGTTCTTGGCTTGTTTTGGCGGTAGCACGGAAATGTTTAATTGTGAGGTTGAGCCGCAATAGGTTTCCATTACTGATTGTTTGCTAGGCATTGTAGTTTCGCGTTGTTCCTCTAATAGCTTAGCTTTCTCGTTCGATATGATATGAGATAGACTTGACAATTTCCCAATATCCCCTTGCGCAAGACCGATGCAGCAGAAAATCCGCCCACGGGGTGTTTAGTGTTCTTGCGGCCTCTATCCCTCCCGAAATTGGTACATGTGCCCATTCTCGTTCGATATGATATGAGATTTCGAGCCTCGACCAACGTGAAATGTGCAATCTGGATCTTTATCTGCAAAAACACAATATTTTGATATTAAAACAACAAATTCGAATTCTATTTACACGATTTTAAAGGCATTGTGTAAATCATACTTACGAAAGCTATTTTGGATATATTATAGGTGTTACACATTTTTACCAATAAATACACGATTCGAGACACTATATATACACATTTCATTAATACTAACTAAACACACATATGTACGAAGCTATATGTGTTACATTATATGTGATACATATTTTCATAATAAATACACAAATTCAAACACTATACACGGATATCACTAATACGAACTAAACACACATGCTCTAAGCATATAATATACATGAGTTACAAGATCCCAAAGCTATATGCACGTAATTACAAAGCTATATGCACGAATTATAAAGCTATATGCACACAATTTCAAAGCTATATGCACAAAATTCCAAAGCGATATGCACATAATTACAAAGCTATATGCACAGAATTACAAAGCTATATGCACATAATTATAAAGCTATATGCACACAATTACAAAGCTATATGCACAAAATTCCAAAGCGATATGCACATAATTACAAAGCTATATGCACAGAATTACAAAGCTATATGCACATAATTCCAAAGCTATAGGTACATGATTATTTGGAGAATTTTTTTATTGTGCAACATTACATGCATTCGAACCACATATTTTTTCTGATGAATTGGTGTCAAATATTACCTTGTTGTGACTGTTTTGTGGAGGGGGTATCATGTGTCTGTGACATTGCAGAACCGATCCTGTTGACGTGAATTTTTTGGTGTTTTTGATGACGGGGTGAATTTTGTTGGTTCGATTTCAGCGTGGGATTTCTTTGTTTTCTACTCTGCTTTGATCGTGGGAGAAGATGATGTTGAAGTCTGATATCTGGACGATGGGAGGAGAAGTTGCTGTGATTTTTTTTTTTTGTTTTTGGACGATGCTTCACGTTGGTATGGAAGATGGTGAATTTGGTAAGATTCTATTCCTTGATTTTAGGAAGACAGTTATTTTGGCTGATTTTAACATTCCAATTGTACCCCTATTTGGTCCCCACTATTTTTTAATTACTCTAAAATGCCATTAAATCCTAGCCTTTCAATTTATTTGGTTCAAGGGTGTGGATTGAGTCTCATGTTCCTACCTATAGCTATGGTCTCATAGGATCTCATCCCTATATATATATATATATAACACGTTTAACAGCAGATTTTGATATAGAAAATTTTGCTACACTTTAAGTACTATGATTGAGAACAAAAATTTAGGATTGCGGGCCTAACGGGTTGGACCGGACCCGACGTCCAATGGCGAAGCGAGCGGGTCCCGAGTCTTCATTTTCTTGGTGGGGCGGGTCCGGGGTTTGGGAAAATCGAGTTTTAGACCGCCCTGTTGCCATCCCTATTAGCAAGGAGTAAACGCTAAAATTACAACGAAAATTAAACAAACTTCTGAGAAGTTCGAGCCCAGCGACAAAGCCGAAACGCACCTCATGGATGGATTAAACAGTTTCGATTTTTTGAAAGAGAGAAATTGAGGAAATTGCGGGATTGAAATATCAAGTTTTGTGTTACCAAATTCAAAAAATGGGGAGTTACAAATATATCCCTTATCTTAAAATACGAAATTACTTTGCTACCCTTACGTTACGCGCCCATGCCTAAAATGGGGAGTAAATTCTGGACCATTAATTATTAAATCAAATGGTCTAGATGTGGTCTTATGTTCTTACCTAAAAGGCTTGGTTTCATACTTTGCTACCCTTACATTACTCTTATATTATTTTGTTATGTTGTTATTAGAATATTATCAATGTGTATATCTTTTTTACATGAAAACAATATAACATAAAATACTAAAAAGGACTGACACCCTCAACCTTAATTCGCAATACACTCCTATGGAAAATTTGCTAAGTGCTAGGTTACGATAAAACCCTATCTCGATCAGGGATTTAAGCTCTCGAACATGTTAACAATGGTGGTACACGATCGTCTTCCCTATATGGTGATCATGAATATCTCATCCCATCAAATTTTATCCCTCATAAGAAGCGACCTTGTGATGATAAGAATCGGGTTCCTTTGATGGGCTTGGTGTCGTCGACCATTACCTCCACTCGTCCCTTCCATCTTCGTGAAGGACGACCTTAGTTGTTGTGTCCATAAGGGGCGCCTTTCCTGAAAGGGCTAATGCCCATGTAGCTTCTACGCCATGGTCGTCTTGGCTCATGAGGGGAGGCGGCCCCCAACATGGCTCCTTGGGGGCCACCAATGGGCAGCCAACCTTTGCTACCCCATCCCGAGAGGGGATGATGGCCCCGGAGAATGAATTTTTCAGATGTGGTCCCATCCCCGAAGCTCAAGGTGCTCGACGTGGTGTTCTCCCAAAGACCAATGCTCTTCGCCATCAATATGAGAACTCCCAACATTTGGCTCATAATGGGTCAAATACCAATCCTTAATTGGCTACTTCTTTTGTGAATATGATCTCTGGTAATTCCTCTGATATTGTTTCTTCCCCTCAGATTCCAGGTAACCCGACATCTTTTGCTAAGATTGTTTCTAGTGCTTCTAATCCAATCCCTGAGCCAATAAAAAAAGATGAATATTATTATGTGATTATGGATGAAAATGTTTACCAACAACGGCTTTCTAAATTTAAGTATGCTTTAATTGGTCGTGTTATTCTCGAAAAGAGCAATAAACCTAGCACATTATGCCTCTTCATGAGAAGCTTTCTGATCTATGGGGGTTAAAAATGATTGGGAATTAATTCCTTTGGGTAAAGGTTATTTCTGTGTTAAATTTACCAATGCTTATGATCGTTCCCGTGCTCAAGCTTGGGTGTCTTGGTCTATTAATCCTGGTTCTATTCGTTTATCTCCTTGGATGCCGAATTTTAACCCCTACAAGGTTAATACGTCATTTGCTAGGATTTGGGTTAGAATATTTAAGTTGAGTATTGAGTACTGGGACCTTAGTTATATTATGGGACCCGGCTAGGGTCCTTTGGCCGCCCGCTCAAATTGATGAAAGATTGTTGGATGGTTCACTTGAACACTTTGTCCGAGTTTTGGTGGATGTGGACCTTATTATACTTCTTCAGGATCACGGTGTGTTTGAAAGACTATCCGATATTGTTGTAAATTCAAATTGTTTTTACACGTTGGCCAACCTCTATAAATGGTTGCCTTGTTGTATTGATTGAAAAGAGTTTAAACCATTCATGGTATTAGTCGCCTTTTCCTACGAGATTGATCCTCTACCTTATCACATTCCTTCGAAAATATGGAACCCCATGTATGCAAAAAGAATAAGTTTGGGGGTTCCAAAAAAAAAGGAAAAAAAATGATGAGAGAAAAATCAATCGGATTGAAGGTTCATAAACATTGGGGATGTCAAAAAGTGAAGGGTAGTGTTGATTGTTGATTAAAAGTGATAATTGTGTGTTTGGGTGATTTGAGACACTTAATCCATATTTTCCTACCTTACCCTAAGCCCACATTACAAGCTTTAAAAGTCCTATTGATCCTTGTGTTACATTAGCCTACATTAGTGGAGATTAGTGTAAAAGACAAACCTATGGAGTCCGGTACGCATCTCATCTCTATATTCAAAAAGTGGATCATTTTGAAAACATTTGATTGCGTGAATTGATCTGGATAATGAAAACGGGGTTGGCATGAACATTCCATCTTCATAATCACATTGTGAAAATATGTGCTTAATTGATAGTGAAACGAAATTTGACGAATGAGTTTGGTTGTGAAGTTCTGCAATCAGTCTGTTTGAGTCTGTTGTCTTTATTTTTGTTTCCTTCTGTTTGTTGTTTTTTAGAGTCTGTAATTGCTTGAGGACAAGCAAACGTCTAAGTTTGGGGGTATTTGTTAAGTTGGTTTTATATCAATGTATTGAGTGCTCTAGACTAGGATTTTGTGTTGTTTTCGGGTATTTTAGTGTCGTTTGAGTCGAGTTTGTGTCATCTATTCTCGTACGAGAATCGGGACTGATCTTGATAGACGAAATTGAGCAAAAACGGTGAAAAACGTGTTTGGACGGTAAAGATCGCATTTTAGAAGAGGAAAAACGGGAAAATATTGACTGAGAACGAGCGCCACAGCGCCAAAACCCCCACGCCGCAGCTCGGGGGTCGAAATTAGTACAACGGAGCAGGGGAAGATGGGCGCTAAGGGTCACAGCGCGCCCAAATGCACAAAGAAACAAATAAACAACAAAGGGGTATTTGTTTAGGCGCTGCTGCAAAGACCACGGATGGACGGAGGGGTGCAGCAGCGCGTTAGACGCTCGGCGCGAGAGGAAGAGGGCGCGCTACAACGCCCAGGAGCAGGGCTGCAACACGCCCCGGCGATGCGGAAGGGGAACAACGCAGCCAGCCGTCGACGGGCTGAACCTGGGCTGTTTTTAGTCGTGGGTTTTTTGACGGATTTTCGAGGGTTTCAAGCCTATAAATATAAGAATGCTCGTACAAACAAGGGGTCAGACATTATTTTTAGCACAACGCACAGCAAGAGACTTGGAGCTAGGGTTCGGGACGGCAATTGGAGGCACTTCTCATCTGGACACAGAGAGAATTCCTTCTCTTTTCTTCTCAATTCTTTCTTTGTTTTTCTTTATCGATTTCTTGAGATGTATAATTATTTCTCCATGAATTTTTGTACATCCAGTATGAGCTAAACCCATTTTTCTAGGGGATTGATGTAACTTACGTTTGAACCTATGTTTTGATTTCCAATTTATGAAACTCGTATATTATTTAATCTATTTGTGCTATTTGATTTGATTGCATCTGGATTATCTGATCAATAATTTAGATTGTTTGGCGTGTTTGATTTGACGCTCGAGAGAGGTAATTGAACGCCTGGCCATAGAATAACACAACCTAGGGTTTCATAGAATCGAGAGATTTATGAATCTTTTGAAGCCTGTGATAGAATATTCATTGAGCGTATTAGGGTTTAATTTATGATTTTTATAGAGATATCGAAATCAGAAATTGGAACTTAGAATCACTTGGCACTCGAGAGAGGAAGTGATGAACGGTAGGAATATTTGCTTATAGATTGATAATTTGTGATTAATAAACTGGATTGAAAACATAGGGGATAACTAGGTGAAATCAACCCTCTAGAATTCATCTTCTACGTGTTTGATTAATTGTCTGAACCAATTTACTTGCTTAATTTTAGTTTTATTTTTAGTTTAATAAATTCTCATTTCTTTTCGATTTCTAGATAGAATTAAGCTATTTTAATTATAGTACTTAGTATAAAATTCGATAACAATCCCTGTGGAGACGATAACCCTACTTTCAAAACCTATACTAAAACTTGACACCGTACGCTTGCGGTAAGAATTCTGCGATCAAGTTTTTGGCGCCATTGTCGGGGATTGTTTTATCTTATTTTAAACTAATACTATTACCACGTAGTCTTAATCCTATTCTAGACTAGTTTAGGAATTATAATTTCGTCTTTCTCATTTGACTTGTCTGTTTATGCGAGATTCCAAAGATATTAATTTGCTTCCTTTTGATACAGAGACTGAAAGGACACTTCGAGCAATCCGAACAAAGCAAAGCGGCGAAGAGAATCGAGCAATGACAGAAGGCGGGGACGATGAGAATAACAAAAATCGGGTCGTAAACATGCCACTACAACCTGAGGCACCAGAAAGGGCAATCCGGGATTACTTTGCGCCGACCGTGAACTGAACTACTCTCGCAATTGTCGCCACCATTAATGCAAATAATTTCGAATTCAAACTAGGCCTCATAAGCATGGTTCAAATGAATCGGTTTGGGGGAGTCCAGTGGATGATCCGAATACACATCTGGCCACATTCTTAGAAATTTGCGACACCAGCAAGATGAATGGTGTGACCGATGAGGCCATTAGATTGAGGCTTTTCCCATTTTCACTCCGGGGATAAGGCCAGGCGGTGGTTCTGAGGCGTTCGCCCACAGGGAGTATTACGAGTGATGATGATCTCGACTTCGAAAAATCTTAGCAAATTTTTTCCCTCCCAGCAAGACACTCCAACCGAAGAGCGAGATAGCCCAATTCCAACAGATTAATTTTGAGCCACTATATGAAGTGTGGGAGCGATTTAAAGATCTATTGCGGAGATGCCCACAACATGGTTATGCGGATCGCGCAGAGTTCAATATTTTCACAATGGGTTGAATGGGCATACAAGGATGATACTAGATGGGGCATCAGGAGGTACATTGATGGCTAAAACACCGACTGAGGCCTTACTTCTTCTTGAAGAAATGGCCACAAACATCTATCAATGGCCCTCCGAGAGGACAGTGCCGAAGCTGGTTGCCGGTGTTCTTGAGCTAGATGCAATGTCAGCTTTGGCAGCTCAAATCTCGAGTCTGACAAAGCAATTAGCAATCATGAATACTGGCAGCACACCACAGCAAGCCACACTTCCACCTGCAGCCGTTCACGCAGCCGCCACTCATGAGGCCGAGCAAGTCAATTATGTGAATAACCGGGATTTTAATAACCGAGGTAATTCATTACCAACTCACTACCACCCGGGACTTCGCAATCATGAGAATCTCTCTTATAGCAACAACAGGAATGTATTGAATCCATCTCTGGGTTATCCAAACCCATCCAGTTCCAGTGCACTCGGAGGTGAAAAGAAGCAGTTGCTAGAGGAGATGATTGGCTCATTCATCGGAGAGACCATGAATAGAATGAATAGGAGTGAGGCGCAAATTGATGATCTGAATAATAAGATGAGCACAATGGAGACGCATATTAGATCGATCGAGACACAAATGGGTCGGGTTGCCTACAAAAATTAGTGAATTCATTGCGGCGAAGGAAAGTTCCCGAGTGATCTGAGGTTAATCTGAGACAAATTGCAATGCAATTTACGTGAAAAAGGAATCAAAAATTCAGCACTGCCCAAGAATCACATATTTATGTGAAACCAATGGAATCCAAGAAAATGAAGTTGGAAGATTTTGAGACTGCCTATTTGACAGAGAGAGTGTAGTGCAATAGTCGAGAATAAACTACCTCGAAAAATGAAGGATCCACGGAGTTTTAATATTCCTTGTACTATTGGAGGAGTTTTCTTTGAGAAATCACTTTGTGATCTTGGGTCCAGTGTGAATCGATATCTCTTCTTTGATGTGACGAGGTTTGGGCTCGGGGAGGTGAAGCCGTCCAACATCTCTTTGCAGTTTGCTGATCGATCCATCGCCTATCCATGGGGAATCATTGAAGACGTATTGGTAAGAATTAATAAATTTGTTTTTCCTGTGGATTTTGTAGTGTTGGACGTGAACGAGGACAAGAAAGTACCCATAATCTTTGGGCGACCATTTTTAGCTACAACACGGGCTTTGATCGATGTAGAAATGGGGGAGCTAACTTTGCGGGTAAAGGAGGAGAAAGTTGTATTCACCATCGATCCAACCAACAGGCTCAAATTTGAATTAAAGGATGGTAAGCAGATGGTTGGGAATATAGCTGAAGACATTGGAGGTTGGGAAGCTTCTAAGGGAAATGTGGACAACATGCCTATTGGAGCCCCAACTTGAGGATAATATGACATAGTATGGCTGAATACTGTAAACTTAGTGCTTCTTGGGAGGCAACCCAAGCCCCTTTTATTGCTTTCTTAGTTTAATATAATTTAGTAGTTGTTTTTGTTTTTTTTGAATTTTTGCATTTTTAGGAGTAGTAAGTTGCATCATTCCCCACCCCTCTTATTTGTGCAACTCCCACATATTCCACTCCATCTTCACAAAGGAGCATTATGACACCACACACACCATCTTCATCTCATTCACTCATTATTTGGTAAATTTGCAACTTTCCAAACCCCACCCCATTTTCCCCATCTTGTGATTGTTGTGTGGTTGGATTGTAGTAGTGCTAGGATAATTGTTGTTGATTTGTGGATTGTGGATTGGTCGCTCATGCTAGACTTAGGCTTGGTGTTGATTTTTGGGATTGAATTGAGTTATCCATTGCATTCACTATCTTTGCCCAAATTCATGCATATGAGGTGTTTGATAAAATGCCCCAATGACAATTTCACATTGTTTAGTGCTATCTTGCATATATATGCTTATCTTTTTGACATGGCACTATATTTTTTTTTACTTGGGTGCAATATTATATGCTTTGATTTTCGAGTGCTCAACCATAACCGAATTTCATGGTTCCACGAGTTTTGTTTTCTTGTCTACCTTGCTAGGTTGCAAAGATGCGAAACCAAAAAAGGGCCGGGGCCAAGGCCAATGGGAAGAACAAGACCAAACCTCGGAGGCACACAACACCCACGGGCTTGTGCGCTATGATGCATTGTGAGCTTATACGAGACACCTCCTACACGTAGTGGTACCACATGACTTAAGGAGCCTTCGCTCCTCGGCTACCAGGAAAGTCCTTTTTCCCACCTCTCCATTGGGGACAATGTCGTTTTAAGTTTGGGGGGTGCAGTCTGTTTTTTATTCTTCGAGTCGAGTCTTGAGTCAAAAAAAAAAGAGTCTAGAGTCGAGTCGGTCATTTGTAAAACTGTGAAACTGCATGACTAAGTGAATTTGTTGAATATGAGTTGAATGGTCAAAAGAGCATGTGTTTGAACTGTTATTTAATCTTCTTTCCATTAATTCCATCTATGTGTTTAACTCTGTTGATTTATTTGGGGATGGTTTATGTGATTGAGTGTTTCCTTTATGATTCCACCGGATTCTAGAACTTGTCTGATCACTAGTCGAGGCGAAATCCTAGGTGAAGTAGCACTAAGGAAGTGATTTAGGCCATATTTGAACAACCTAGAGCCTAAAATGCCTACCTTTGTACTATATTTTTCCTAGTGTCCCCCTTTGAGCCTTATAAATCCATTTCTTTAGCAACCAATCTAGTACCCAGAGCCTAAATGTGAAAATCCTATTACCCATCACTCATACACACAATTATAGAAAAAAATGTCGAAGGTTGAGGAGGGTATGATGAAGGGTATGTATTTAATTGAATGAAGTTGCCCGAGAAAAGAAAATATGGAACCCCATGTATGCAAAAGAATAAGTTTGGTGGTGCCGGCAAAAAAAAGGGAAAAAAAATGATGAGAGAAAAATCAGCGGGATTGAAGGTTCATAAACATTGGGGATGTCAGAAAAGTGAAAGGTAGTGTTGATTGTTGATTAAAAGTGATAATTGTGTGTTTGGGTGATTTGAGACACTTAATCCATATTTTCCTACCTTACCCTAAGCCCACATTACAAGCTTTAAAAGTCATATTGATCCTTGTGTTACATTAGCCTACATTAGTGGAGATTAGTGTGAAAGACAAGCCTATGGAGTCCGGTACGCATCTCATCTCTATATTCAAAAAGTGGATCATTTTGAAAACACTTGATTGCGTGAATTGATCTGGATAATGAAAACGGGGTTGGCATGAACATTCCATCTTCATAATCACATTGTGAAAATACGTGCTTAATTGATAGTGAAACGAAATTTGACGAATGAGTTTGGTTGTGAAGTTCTCACGATCGATCTGTTTGGGTCAGTTGTCTTTATTTTTGTTTCCTTTTGTTTGTTGTTTTTTAGAGTCTGTAATTGCTTGAGGACAAGCAAACATCTAAGCTTAGGGGTATTTGTTAAGTTGGTTTTATATCAATGTATTGAGTGTTCTAGACTAGGATTTTGTGTTGTTTTTGGGTATTTTAGTGTCGTTTGAGTCGAGTTTGTGTAATTTGTTATCGTTCGAGAATCGAGACTGATCTTGATAGCCGAAATTGAGCAAAAATGGTGAAAAACGTGTTTGAACGGTAAAGATCGCATTTTAGAAGCGGAAAAATGGGAAAATATTGACTGAGAACGAGCGCCACAACGCCAAAACCCCCACGCCGTAGCGCGGGGTTCGAAATTAGTACAGCGGAGCAGGGGAAGATGGCGGCTGCGGCTGCCAAAGCAAGGCTGCGGTCGCGCCCAAATGCACTGAAAGAAACAAACAGCGCGCAGTTGCGAGGGGTATTTGTTTAGCGCTGCAGCTGCCAGCCACGGATGGAGGGCTGCAGCGCACGTTAAGTATCAGCAGCAGAGGAAGAGGGCGCACTGCGGTGCCCAGGAGCGGGTCGCAGCGCCGCGGCCAAATGGCAGCGAGGAACAACGCACAGCCTGATGGCGGCGCGATGTGTGCCGCAACGCGCGTTGATGGGCTTAACCTGGGCCGTTTTTAGTCGTGGGCTTTTTGACGGATTTTCGAGGGTTTCAAGCCTATAAATATAAGAATTCTCGTACAAACAAGGGGTCGGACATTATTTTTAGCACAACCTAGAGTTTCATAGAATCGAGAGATTTATGAATCTTTTGAAGCCTGTGATAGAATATTCATTGAGCGTATTAGAGTTTAATTTATGATTTTTATAGAGATATCGAAATCAGAAATTTGAACTTAGAATCACTTGGCACTCGAGAGAGGAAGTGATGAACGGTAGGAATATTGGCTTATAGATTGATAATTTGTGATTAATAAATTGGATTGAAAACATAGGGGATAAGTAGGTGAAATCCACCCTCTAGAATTCATCTTCTACGTGTTGTTGATTAATTGTCTGAACCAATTTACTTGCTTAATTTTAGTTTTATTTTTAGTTTAATAAATTCTATTCTCTTTTCGATTTCTAGATAGAATTAAGCTATTTTAATTATAGTACTTAGTATAAAATTCGATAACAATCCCTGTGGAGACGATAACCCTACTTTCAAAACCTCTACTAAAACTTGACACCATACGCTTGCGGTAAGAATTTCGCGATCAAGTTTTTGGCACCGTTGCCGGGGATTGTTTTATCTTATTTTAAACTAATACTATTACCACGTAGTCTTAATCCTAATCTAGACTAGTTTAGGAATTATAATTTTGTCTTTCTCATTTGACTTGTCTGTTTATGCGAGATTCCAAAGATATTAATTTGCTTCCTTTTGATCCAGAGATTGAAAGGACACTTCGAGCAACCCGAGCAGCAAAGCGAGCAGAGAATCGAGCAATGGCAGAAGGTGGGGACAATGAGAATAACAGAAATCGGGTCGTAAACGTGCCACTACTGACTGAGGCACGAAAAGGGCAATCCGGGATTACTTTCGCCGACCGTGAACTGAGAACTACTCCGGAATTGTGCGCCAGCCCATTAATGCAAATAATTTTGAATTGAAACCGGGCCTCATAAGCATGGTTCAGCAGAATCAGTTTGGGGGGAGTCCAGTGGATGATCCGAATACACATTTGGCCACATTCTTAGAAATTTGCGACACCATCAAGATGAATGGTGTGGTGACGATGAGGCCATTAGATTGAGGCTTTTCCGTTTTCACTCCGGGATAAGGCCGGCATGGGTTACTGAGCGTTCTCCCCTTGGAGTATTACGAGCCGATGATCGACTCAAAAATTCATAGCAAAATTTTTCCCTCCCAACAAGACACTCCAATTGAAGAGCGAGATAGCCCAATTCCAACAGATTGATTTTGAGCCACTATATGAAGCGTGGGAGCGATTTAAAGATCTGTTGCGGAGATGCTCACAGCATGGTTATGCAGACTGGCAGAGAGTTCAATATTTTTACAATGGGTTGAATGGCATACAAGGACGATACTAGATACGGCATCAGGAGGTACATTTATGGCTAAAACACCGACTGAGGCCTTACTTCTTCTTGAAGAAATGGCCACAAACAGCTATCAATGGCCCTCCGAGAGGACAGCGCCGAAGCCGGTTGCCGGTGTTCTTGAGCTAGATACAATGTCAGCTTTGGCAGCTCAAATCTCGAGTCTGACAAAGCAATTAGCAATCATGAATACCGGCAGCACACCATAGCAAGCCGCACTTCCACCTGCAACCATTCACGCAGCCACCACTCATGAGGCCGAGCAAGTCAATTATGTGAATAACCGGGATTTTAATAACCGAGGTAATTCATTACCAACTCACTACCACCCGGGACTTCACAATAATGAGAATCTCTCTTATAGCAACAACATGAATGTATTTAATCCACCTCCGGGTTATCCAAACCCATCCAGTTCCAATGCACTCGGAGGTGAAAAGAAGCAGTTGCTAGAGGAGATGCTCGGCTCATTCATCGGAGAGACCAGGAATAGAATGAATAGGAGTGAGGCACAAATTGATGGTCTGAATAATAAGATGAGCATAATGGAGACGCATATTAGATCGATCGAGACACAAATGGGTCGATTGGCTACGTAGTGAATTCATTGCGGAAGGGGAAAGTTCCCGAGTGATACGAGGTTAATCGAGAGAACATTGCAATGCGGTTTACATGAAAAAGGAATCAAAAATTCAGCTGGCCAAAGAATCACATATTTATGCGAAACCAATGGAATCCAAGAAAATGAAGTTGGAAGATTTTGAGACTGTCTATTTGACAGAGAGTGTAGTGCAATAGTCCGAGTAAACTACCTCGGAAAATGAAGGATCCACGGAGTTTTAATATTCCTTGTACTATTGGAGGAGTTTTCTTTGAGAAATCACTTTGTGATCTTGGGTCCATTGTGAATCTGATATCGCTTGCTGATGTGACGAGGTTTGGGCTCGGGGAGGTGAAGCCGTCCAACATCACTTTGCAGTTTGCTGATCGATCCATCGCCTATCCATGGGGAGTCATTGAAAACGTATTGGTAAGAATTAATAAATTAGTTTTTCCTGTGGATTTTGTAGTGTTGGACGTGAACGAGGACAAGAAAGTACCCATAATCTTTGGGCGACCGTTTTTAACTACAAAGACGGGCTTTGATCGATGTAGAAACGGGGAGCTAACTTTATGGTAAAGGAGGAGAAAGTTGTATTCACCATCCATCCAACCAACAAGCTCAAATTTGAATTAAAGGATGGTAAGCAGATGGTTGGGAATATAGCTGAAGACATTGGAGGTTGGGAAGCTTCTAAGGGAAATGTGGACAACATGCCTATTGGAGCCCCAACTTGAGGATAATCGACATAGTCCGTCAAGATCAAACTTAGCGCTTCTTGGGAGGCAACCCAAGCTCCTTTTATTGCTTTCTTAGTTTAATATAATTTAGTAGTTGTTTTTGTTTTTTTTTGAATTTTTGCATTTTTAGGAGTAGTAAGTTGCATCATTCTCCACCCCTCTTATTTGTGCAACTCCCACATATTCCACTCCATCTTCACAAAGGAGCATTATGACACCACACACACCATCTTCATCTCATTCACTCATTATTTTGTAAGTTTGCAATTTTCCAAACCCCACCCCATTTTCCCCATCTTATGATTGTTGTGTGGTTGGATTGTTGTAGTGCTAAGATAATTGTTGTTGATTCGTGGATTGTGGATTGGTCGCTCATGCTAGACTTAGGCTTGGTGTTGATTTTTGGGATTGAATTGAGTTATCCATTGCATTCACTATCTTTTCCAAAATTCATGCATATGAGGTGTTTGATAAAATGCCCCAATGACAATTTCACATTGTTTAGTGCTATTTTGCATATATATGCTTATCTTTTTGACATGGCACTATATTGTTTTTTACTTGGGTGCAATATTATATGCTTTGATTTTCGAGTGCTCAACCATAACCGAATTCCATGGTTCCACGAGTTTTGTTTTCTTGTCTACCTTGCTAGGTTGCAAAGATGCGAAACCAAAAAAGGGTCGGGGCCAAGGCCAATGGGAAGAACAAGACCAAACCTCGGAGGCACAAAACACCCACGGGCTTGTGAGCTTATACGAGACACCTCCTACACATAGTGGTACCACATGACTTAAGGAGCCTTCGCTCCTCGGCTACTAGGAAAGTCCTTTTTCCCACCTCTCCATTGGGGACAATGTCGTTTTAAGTTTGGGGGGGTGCAGTCTGTTTTATATTCTTCGAGTTGAGTCTTGAGTAAAAAAAAAACAAAAAAAGAGTCTAGAGTCGAGTCGGGTCGTTTGTAAAACTGTGAAACCGCATGACTAAGTGAATTTGTTGAATATGAGTTGAACGGTCAAAAAGAGCATGTGTTTGAACTGTGATTTAATCTTCTTTCCATTAATTCCATCTATGTGTTTAACACTGTTGATTTATTTGGGGATGGTTTATGTGATTGAGTGTTTCCTTTATGATTCCACCGGATTGTAGAACTTGTCTGATCACTAGTCGAGGCAAAATCCTAGGTGAAGTAGCACTAATGAAGTGATTTAGGCCATCTTTGAACAAGCTAGAGCCTAAAATGCCTACCTTTGTACTATATTTTCCCTAGTGTCCCCCTTTGAGCCTTATAAATCCATTTTTTTGGCAACCAATCTAGTACCCAGAGCCTAAATATGAAAATCCTATTACCCATCACTCATACACACAAATTATAGAAAAAAATGTCGAAGGTTGAGGAGGGTATGATGGAGGGTATGTATTTAATTGAATGAAGTTGCCGAAAAGAAAAAATATGGAACCCCATGTATGCAAAAGAATAAGTTTGGGGGTTCGGAAAAAAAATTGAAAAAAAAATGATGAGAGAAAAATTAGCGGGATTGAAGGTTCATAAACATTGGGGATGTCAAAAAAGTGAAGGGTAGTGTTGATTGTTGATTAAAAGTGATAATTGTGTGTTTGGGTGATTTGAGCCACTTAATCCATATTTTCCTACCTTACCCTAAGCCCACATTACAAGCTTTAAAAGTCCTATTGATCCCTGTGTTACATTAGCCTACATTAGTGGAGATTAGTGTGAAAGACAAGCTATGGAGTCCTAAGTGACGCATCTCATCTCTATATTCAAAAAGTGGATCATTTTGAAAACACTTGATTGCGTGAATTGATCTGGATAATGAAAACGGGGTTGGCATGAACATTCCATCTTCATAATCACATTGTGAAAATACGTGCTTAATTGATAGTGAAACGAAATTTGACGAATGAGTTTGGTTGTGAAGTTCTGCAGTCAGTCTGTTTGAGTCTGTTGTCTTTATTTTTGTTTCCTTCTGTTTGTTGTTTTTTAGAGTCTGTAATTGCTTGAGGACAAGCAAACGTCTAAGTTTGGGGGTATTTGTTAAGTTGGTTTTATATCAATGTATTAAGTGCCCTAGACTAGGATTTTGCGTTGTTTTTGGGTATTTTGGTGTCGTTTGAGTTGAGTTTGTGTCATTTGTTGTCGTTCGATAATCGGGACTGATCTTGATAGCCGAAATTGAGCAAAAATGGTGAAAAACGTGTTTGGACGGTAAAGATCAAATTTTAGAAGCGGAAAAATGGGAAAATATTGACTAAGAATTAGCGCCAAGAAGACAAAAACCCCTTGCCACAAACGGGGTCGAAATTAGTACAATGGAGCGGGGAAGATGGGTGCTGCGGCGCCCAAATGCACAACTAACAACAAACGACGCAAAGATGGGTTATTTGTTTAAAGCGCCTGCAGTGCGGCGGATGGATGGATTGCTGCAGCGCATTAAGTATCAACAGCGAGAGGAAGAAGCGCGGCTGCAGCCGCCGCCATCGATGCGAGGAACAACAATCTTGCGCAGCGGCCCAAGGCGACGGGCCGAACTCGGCCGTTTTTTAGTCGTGGGTTTTTGACGGATTTTCGAGGGTTTCAAGCCTATAAATATAAGAATGCTCGTACAAACAAGGGGTCGGACATTATTTTTAGCACAACGCATGGCAAGAGACTCGGAGCTAGGGTTTGGGACGGCAATTGGAGGCACTTCTCGTCTGGACACAGAGAGAATTCCTTCTCTTTTCTTCTCAATTCTTTCTTTGTTTTTCTTTGTCGATTTCTTGAGATGTATAATTATTTCTCTATGAATTTTTGTACATCCAGTATGAGCTAAACCCATTTTTCTAGGGGATTGATGTAACTTACGTTTGAACCTATGTTTTGATTTCCAGTTTATGAAACTCGCATATTATTTAATCTATTTGTGATATTTAATTTGATTGCATCTGGATTATCTGATCAATAATTTAGATTGTTTGGCATGTTTGATTTGACGCTCGAGAGAGGTAATTGAACGCATGGCCATAGAATAGCACAACCTAGGGTTTCATAGAATCGAGAGATTTATGATTCTTTTGAATCCTGTGATAGAATATTCATTGAGCGTATTAGGGTTTAATTTATGATTTTTATAGAGATATCGAAATCAGAAATTGGAACTTAAAATCACTTGGCACTTTCGAGGAAGTGATGAGCGGTAGGAATATTGGCTTATAGATTGATAATTTGTGATTAATAAACTGGATTGAAAACATAGGGGATAACTAGGTGAAATCAACCCTCTAGAATTCATCTTCTACGTATTTGATTAATTGTCTGAACCAATTTACTTGCTTAATTTTAGTTTTATTTTTAGTTTAATAAATTCTCATCTATTTTCGATTTCTAGATGGAATTAAGTTATTTTAATTATAGTACTTAGTATAAAATTCGATAACAATCCCTGTGGAGACGATAACCCTACTTTCAAAACCTATACTAAAACTTGACACCGCGCTTGCGGTAAGAATTTCGCGATCAGCTACATTGATGGTAGCATAACGTGTCCTCAAATTTTCTCAACCTCCTCTGATACTTCTTCGGCAACACCTACAAATTGCCTTAACGAATGGATCTGTTAAGATCGTTTTGTCATGGTGTGTCTCATATCCACTCTATCTGAAACACTAGTTCATCAAGCTAATGCATACCCTTCAGCACATGAACTTTGGAAGTTTTCAGAAGAAACTTTTCCTACAACAGTTATGGCTCAAAAATCTCTACTTCGAGCCCAACTTCACAACCTCAAGAAGTCCACACTCTCAATTCCTGAATATTGAGAACAAATCATCTCACTCTCTGCTGCTCTCTGTTGTTGGAGATAAGATCTGTGACCTTGATCTTATTCTTGTTGCATTGGATGGTTTACCTCCAGAATATCATCCATTTGTGACAACCATTGAAAACTTATCTCCTCCTCCATCTTTCTCTCAATTGCGTGCAAAAATGTTAACATATGAATAACGTCTTCTTCTTCATATCAATCCATTCTCTACTACCAATGATCATTCTCTCTTAGCACTTATTGCTTCTCTTCCTCCAATCCAACATCGAGAACTTACTTCCTTCTCCATCTCGAAAAAATGTGCTACCTACAAACTACCAAAATTCACCTAGACCATTCAACAAACAACAAACCAACAAACCCAAATGTCAGATATGTGCTAAGTTTGGACACACAGTTGCTCGATGCCAATTTTGGTACTCACAGTCACGAAACAATAGCACTTAATCAAATTTTCCCAACAATTCAACTGAGTTTGTTGGCTACCATTCATCCTCAAGCAACTCAAATAATCAATTTGATCAATGGATACCTGATTCAGGCGCCTCTTCACACATGACTAATGATCTGAATATTCTTCAACAATCCATACCTTATACTGGCTCTGACCAGATTATCGTTGGAGGTGGAAAGGCTTTGTAAATAGCAAATCAAGGTTCTTCTACATTTTTTACTCCATCTCATTCATTTTCTTTAAATAATATTCTACATGTTCCTAATCTCACCAAAAATCTCTTGTTTGTTTCCCAATTTACCCGAGAAAATAATGTCTCCTTAGAATTTCACCCATCTTTCTGTGTTGTGAAGGATCTTCGAACAGGGATACCATTGTTTCGCGGTCATGCTTTGTCAAACCTTTATGTCTTTCCTCTGCCATGTCAATCAATCAACAACCAAGCACCAAGCTCTCCATGCTACAAGCACCTCCGCTATGCTATGACATAATCGACTAGGCCACCCTTTTTCATGAATGATGAGTCTAGTTAGAAGTGATGCTAGACTTGACTTTTCTATTTTTGTGTCATAAAATAAAATATGCTCTTCTTGTATGATGGGGAAGAGTCACAAACTTCCCTTTTCTACTTCTAATAAAAATTCTTCATTTCCTCTACATCTTGTACATTGTGTTATATGGGGACCGAGTCCAACTCCATCTTTATCAGGATATCATTTTTTCATTATTTTAATTGATTATTATAGCCGTTTCACATGGCTATATCCATTAAAGTTTAAAAGTGATTGTGTTGAATCCTTTGAACACTTCAAAAACCTAGCGTAAAAATCTTTTGACACCAAAATCAAGTTTTTCAATGTGATGGCGCAAAAGAATTAACCCAAGGTCAACTTAAAACCATAATTCAAAAACTTGAATCCAATATTGAGTTCCCATACCGCTGAACAAAATGGGTTAGCCGAGCGCAAAATAAGACACATTACTAAGGTTGGCATAACACTTATGTTACATTCCTCTGTACCAAAATCTTTTTGGCTTGAAGCATTTTCTATCGTTGTTTATTTAATCAACAAGAAACACTAAAAATAGAACCCTATCAGCAAGAAACACTAAAATCGAGCAGAAAAACTCACCTAAATTCGGAGAAGTTCGAACCCTAGCAGATGGGTCCCGGGGTGGGTAAGGAGTCCATCTGAACCCGCCTCGGACCCGCCCTTATATATATATATATTACTTTTTTCGCATTTAGATATAAAATTTGATTTTTTGTTCTGAGTAGATTACAAACTTTGATTATTAATTGGAATATGATCTGAATGTTTTTATCAACTGAAACTCTAAAATGATCTATGTGTGTGTCGTGGCTATGTTTCTTTTTTTTTTTAAGTTTACTTTGGCTTTAATTTACAAAGTGGAAGTCTGTATTTTGAGAATAAATAATTTGTACATGTATTTAGTTTTCAATTGCTATTTCAATTACCATTCCGCTTACTTATCTCTCTTTGCACATAAAACATTCCAACAAAAACAAGAACAGAGGATAAAATATATGGCCCTTAATTACTTTCATATGTATATATTCACTCGTATATATATATATATATAACACGTTTAACAGCAGATTTTGATATAGAAAATTTTGCTACACTTTAAGTACTATGATTGAGAACAAAAATTTAGGATTGCGGGCCTAACGGGTTGGACCCGGACCCGGCGGGTCCAATGGCAGGGCGAGTGGGTCCGGAGTCTTCATTTTTCTTGGCAGGATGGGTCCTGGGTTTGGGAAAATCCGTTCTAGACCGGCTCTATTGCCATCCTTATTAGCAAGGAGTGAACGCTAAAATCGCAACGAAAATTAAACAAACTTCTGAGAAGTTCGAGCCCAACGACAAAGCCGAAACGCACCTCATGGATGGATTAAATTGCACTCTTAAATTTGATTTACAGTTTTCGGTCGTGTGGGATACTGTGTGTTTGTGGGAGAGAAGTTTCGATTTTTTGAAAGAGAGAAATTGAGGAAACCGCGGGATTGAGATATCAAGTTTTGTGTTACCAAATTCAAAAAATGGGGAGTTACAAATATATCCCTTATCTGAAAGTACGAAATTACTTTGCTACCCTTACATTACGCGTCCATGCCTAAAATGGGGAGTAAAATTTGGACCATTGATTATTAAATCAAATGGTCTAGATGTGGTCTTATGTTCTTACCTAAAAAGTTTGGTTTCATACTTTGCTACCCTTACATTACCCTTATATTATTTTGTTATGTTATTATTAGACTATTATCAATGTGTATATCTTTTTTACATGAAAACAATATAGCATACAATCTAAAAAGGACTGATACCCTCAACCTTAATTCGCAATACACTTCTATGGAAAATTTGCTAAGTCTTTAGGGTTCTGAGATAAAACCCTATCTCGATGTCAGGGATTTAAGCTCTCGAACATGTTAACAATGGTGGTACACGATCGTCTTCCCTATATGGTGATCATGAATATCTCATCCAATCAAATTTTATCCCTCATAAGAAGCAGCCTTGTGATGATAAGAATCAGGTTCCTTTGATGTGATTGGTGCCGTCAGTCCATTACCTCCACTCGTCCCTTCCATCTTCGAAGTGAAGCACGACCTTAGTTGTTGTGTCCATAAGGGGGGCGCCTTTCCTAGAAGGGCTAATGCCCATGTAGCTTCTTACCCCATGGCCGCCTTGGATCATGAGGGAGGCGGCCCCCAGCATGGCTCCTTGGGGGGGATACCAACGGGGCAGCCAACCTTTGCTGCCCTATCCCAGAGGGGGTGATGGCCCCTGGAGAATGGATTTTTCAAATGTGGTCCCATCCCTGGAAGCTCAAGGTGCTCGACGTGGTGTTCTCCCAAAGACCAATGCTCTCCCCCAACAATATGAGAACTCCCAACATTTGGCTCATAATAGGTCAAATACCAATCCTTAATTGGCTACTTCTTTTGTGAATATGATCTCTGGTAATTCCTCTGACATTGGTTCTTCCCCTCAGATTCCAGGTAACCCAACATCTTTTGCTAAGATTGTTTCTAGTGCTTCTAATCCAATCCCTGAGCCAATAAAAAAAAGATGAATATTATTATGTGATTATGGATGAAAATGTTTACCAACAACGGCTTTCTAAATTTAAGTATGCTTTAATTGGTCGTGTTATTCTCGAAAAGAGCAATAAATCTTAGCACATTATGCCTCTTCATAAGAAGCTTTCTGATCTATGGGGTTAAAAATGATTGGGAATTAATTCCTTTGGGTAAAAGTTATTTCTGTGTTAAATTTACCAATGCTTATGATCGTTCCCGTGCTCAAGCTTGGGTGTCTTGGGCTATTAATCCCGGTTCTATTCGTTTATCTCATTAGGTACCGAATTTTAACCCCTGCAAGGTTAATACGTCAGTTGCTAGGATTTGGGTTAGAATATTTGAGTTGAGTATTGAGTATTGGGACCCTAGTTATATTATGGGACTGGCTAGGGTCATTGGCCCCCCGGTTCAAGTTGATGAAAGATCGTTGGATGGTTCACTTGAACACTTTGTCCGAGTTTTGGTGGATGTGGACCTTATTATACTTCTTCAGGATCACATTGTGTTTGAAAGACTATCTGATATTGTTGTAAATTCAAATTGTTTTCTGTTGGCCAACCTCTATAAATGGTTGCCTTGTTATATTGATAAATATACAGAAAAGAGTTTAAACCTTTCATGGTATTAGCTGGCCTTTTCCTACGAGATTGATCCTCTACCTTATCACATTACAACTAAAGCTTCACTCATCTTGAGCCTCTTTCTTCTATCTCTTTGTTCTATTTTTTTTTCCCCATCACCATGGATTCTCCTTCCCGAGTCCAAAAGAATACTACCCTTACTAATGCCTTCACTCTTCCATCATACAATGTGAAGGTGTTTGTCACTGTACTGTTGGATTATACCAACTTTTTGACATGGAAAACGCAGATGACCAATTTTCTTGCATTCAACCATCTCATAGGCTACATTAATGGTAGCATAACGTGTCCTCAAATTTTCTCAACCTCCTCTGATACTTCTTCGACAACACCTACAAATTGCCTTAACGAATGGATCTGTTGTGATCGTTTTGTCATGGTGTGTCTCACATCCACTCTATCTGAAACACTAGTTCATCAAGCTAATGGATACCCTTCAGCACATGAACTTTGGAAGTTTTCAGAAGAAACTTTCCTACAACAGTTATGGCTCGAAAATCTCTACTTCGAGCCCAACTTCACAACCTCAAGAAGTCAACACTCTCAATTCCTGAATATTTACAACAAATCATCTCACTCTCTGCTGCTCTCTCTGTTGTTGGAGACAAGATCTCTAACCTTGATCTTATTCTTGTTGCATTGGTTGGTTTACCTCCAGAATATCATCCATTTGTGACAACCATTGAAAACTTATCTCCTCCTCCATCTTTCTCTCAATTGCGTGCAAAAATGTTAACCTATGAACAACGCCTTCTTCTTCATATCAATCCATTCTCTACTACTAATGATCATTCTCTCTTAGCACTTATTGCTTCTCTTCCTCCAATCCAACATCAGGCTTACTTCCTTCTCCATCTCAGAAAAATGTGCTACCTACAAACTACCAAAATTCAACCAAACCATTCAACAAACAACAAACCAACAAACCCAAATGTCAGATATGTGCTAAGTTTGGACACACAGTTGCTCGATGCCAATTTCAGTACTCACAGTCACGAAACAATAGCACTTAATCAAATTTTCCCAACAATTCAACTGAGTTTGCTGGCTACCATTCATCCTCAAACAACTCAAACAATCAATTTGATCAATGGATACCTGATTCAGGCGCCTCTTCACACATGACTAATGATCTGAATATTCTTCAACAATCCACACCTTATACTGGCTCTGATCAGATTATCGTTGGAGATGGAAAGGCTTTGTAAATATCAAATCAAGGTTCTTCTACATTTTTTACTCCATCTCGTTCATTTTCTTTAAATAATATTCTACATGTTCCTAATCTCACCAAAAATCTCTTGTTTGTTTCCCAATTTACCCGAGAAAATAATGTCTCCTTAGAATTTCACCCATCTTTCTGTGTTGTGAAGAATCTTCGAACAGGGAGACCATTGTTTCGCGGTCATGCTGAGTCAAACCTTTATGTCTTTCCTCTGCCATGTCAATCTGCAACAACCAAGCACCAAGCTCTCCATGCTACAAGCACCTCCGCTATGCTATGACATAATCGACTAGGCCACCCTTTTTCATGAATGATGAGTCTAGTTAGAAGTGATGCTAGCCTTGATTTTTCTATTACTGTGTTGTAAAATAAAATATGCTCTTCTTGTATGATGGGGAAGAGTCACAAAATTCCCCTTTCTACTTCTAATAAAAATTCTTATTTTCCTCTACATCTAGTACATTGTGTTATATGGGGATCGAGTCCAACTCCATCTTTATCAGGATATCATTTTTTTATGATTTTAATTGATTATTGTAGCCGTTTCACATGGCTATATCCATTAAAGTTTAAAAGTGATTGTGTTGAATCCTTTGAACACTTCAAAAACCTAGCAGAAAATCAGTTTGACACCAAAATCAAGTTTTTTCAATGTGATGGCGCAAAAGAATTAACCCAAGGTCAACTTAAAACCATAATTCATAAAACTTGAATCCAATATCGAGTTCCCATACTGCTGAACAAAATGGGTTAGCCGAGCGCAAAATAAGACACATTACTAAGGTTGGCACAACACTTATGTTTCATTCCTCTATACCAAAATCTTTTTGGCTTGAAGCATTCTCTGTCGTTGTTTATTTAATCAACAAGAAACACTAAAAATAGAACCCTATCAACAAGAAACACTAAAATCGAGCAGAAAAACTCACCCAAATTCGGAGAAGTTCGAACCCTAGCAAATGGGTCCCGGGCGGGTAACGAGTCCATCTAAACCCGCCCCGGACCCGTCCCGATATATATATATTACTTTTTCCGCATTTAGATATAAACTTTGATTTTTTGTTCTGAGTAGATTACAAACTTTGATTATTAGTTGGGATATGATCTGAATGTTTTTATCAACTGAAACTCTAAAATGATCTATGTGTGTGTCGTGGCTATGTTTCTTTTTTTTTAAGTTTACTTTGGCTTTAATTTACAAAGTGGAAGTCTGCATTTTGAGAAAAAATAATTTGTACATGTATTTAGTTTTCAATTGCTATTTCAATTACCATTCCGCTTACTTATCTCTCTTTGCATATAAAACATTCCAACAAAAACAAGAACGTCGTTAATTACTTCTCTTCAGTGCCAATTTTCTCTCCGTGAATTGGGGCCACTTTCTTTCTTTTTGGGGTTGCAAGTCCAATGTGCTAATAATGGCCTTCATATTTCCCAAACAAAATATATTCGTGACTTATGCAACGAGCTGGAATTTCTGGTGCTAAAATAATGTCTACACCCATTGCACTTCACAACAAATATCTGCACACGATGGAGATCATTTCTCTGATCCTACATTATACAGAAGCATTGTAGGAGCGCTGCAATATGTAACTATCACAAGACTGGACATCACTTACACAGTGAACAAGGTTTGCCAGTTCATGCATGCTCCTACAGACACGCATCGGTCTGCAGTTAAGCATATCTTACGGTATCTCAAAGGCACAGATACTTTTGGTTTGTATATTTGACAATCATCCTATATATCTTTGCATGCCTTCTCGGATTCGGACTGGGCAGGTTTTCCGGATGACAGAAAGAGCACCCTTGGCTATTGCATATTTTTGGGGCCAAATCTTATCTCATGGGCTGCTAAGAAACAAACTACTACCTCACGATCCAGCACCGAATCGGAATACCAAGCTATCACTTTTGCAACAATGAAAGTGATAGGAATCCATGGACAAAGAATCCAGTGACGGTGTCGGGTTGGTCCAATAATAAGGGCTCGAGCAATAAAGTTCAAGGATACGCTCAATGGGTTGATTCAAGCAGTGTAGAAGGAGACCGAAAGTGTATTGCCGACAGAGGAAGAAGTTTGGGTGGTCCAGTTGATTGGCGTCGTCGACACTCTGGAGTCCACCTAAGACTGAGCAAGCTAAGGATGCTAAGAATACGAGTCACTTTGCGTCTTGAAGACATTGTAATCAAGTCTCATTAGTGTCTTATGTTCGTTTATCTTAGTTAGTTGATGTTTAGAGGCCAAGTAAACCCTTAGGGCCGCGTCTTAAGTTGTTATTTAGAGTTTGGGACTAGCAGGGATCGATTTTGAGTTGCAAGAAATTTTCACAGGGGTGCACGACCACACGCACGACCCGTGCGTGGTCGCACGACCAGGGGCACGCCCATGCCAGGCGCCCGTGTGTGATGCCGAATGATTGGGAACCTACGGCTTGGCGCACAACCTTAGGGCACGACCGTGCGCGAGCCCGTGCGAAAAATACGAGTTTTGACCTATTTTTTATTTCCTTTTCAGTTTTAAGTTGTTTTCTTGGTAGGTTAGGATTTAGACCCTTTATAAGGGTGAACACTTATTGTATTTCAGAAGTTATTAATCAAATTATCTTACTCCCATATTGAGTGTTTTCTCTAAGTGCTTCAAGATTTACGTTTCTTGTTGCAATTATCGACTTATCAGGCAATAATCCATAATTGCCTATGGCATCTTCGCATACCGAGGTTCTTGCTTTGCTAAGCAACGGTCGAGGTTTCCACCAATTTAACCGAACTAGTGAAGGTCTTGGGTTAACAACATATTGTTGTTGGGTCGTATGCACAATTTTTGCTGCGATTCACATCAGTTGGTAATCAGAGCCATTAAGCAAGGTTAAGTCTATCCTTGTTCTGTAATTCTTGTTATTTTCCAGATTTTCTCATAAACTCTAGTTCTTAAAGGGTACACAAAAAAATTCGAATTGCACAGAAAATCAGCGGGTAAAGAATCGTAAACCGCATGCAAAAAAAATCAAAAATTCTGGAAAATTCGGAATTATAAACCCTAGTCTTCAATTTCATCTTATTATGATCCGTTGTTGGCTTGGTAATTTTCTTGGTGTGTTGAGGCATACTTGCGACTATCTTATTGGTTTATAGTCGTGACAAGTGCGAGTACTTGGAGATTGTGAGTTGAGTGATACACGAGCGTATACACGTGAGGGAGTGATTTAAACATGACCGAAGAAAACCGGCAACCAGTAGATTTGGGTAACAAGTTGGATATGGAGGCAATTGCAAACATGGTAAAGAAAATAATGTTTGAGACATGCGGGGATCCCAGAGTAGGAGCCTGCTATTAGGGTGCGGAGGCCTAGAAGGTTCGAGTTAGAGGAGTGGGCAGATGAGATGGATGATTTTGATTCCGAAAGGGAGTAAAATTACAATCCAGGTAGAGGTCGGCGCGGATATAGAGGTGATAGGGGGCGTCAGGATGGCAATTTGAGTAAAATTAAAATGCAAATCCCCTCGTTCCAGGGAAAGAGTAATCCGGATGCATATTTGGATTGGGAGAGGAAGATCGAGAATGTGTTCGATTGCCAAAATTATTCTGAGTTGAAAAAGGTGAAATTGGCATCAACAGAATTTTCGGATTACACAAGTATTTGGTGGGATCAATTAATGGTCTCAAGGGAGAGAAGCGGCGAGTGGCCCATGTCGCTCATTTTTTCCATCAAATTTAGTTTTTTTCTCGTTTCTTATCTCAAGGCCATTTTTCCCCCTGTTTGTTTTTCGACCCTCTCATTAATATTGCTCTCATTTTTCCTGGATATCTCTCTAACCTCACTTTTACCCTTAGCCGGACCCTCACTCTTGTTTTCTCTCAAACTCTCATTTTACTCGGCTTTATTTTGATTTTTATGCTCACTAGCCGAACTCTCTTTTTCTTTTGCCTCTCCAACTATCGATTTTACTTGATTCTCATAAATTTCTTTTGGCGTTAAAGGAAGAAGTACAAAATGTTTTTGATTATGAATAAGAGTAAACTGATTGGTGTAACCGTCATGTTGTACCCTCCCATCAAACTGCCACGGCCTACCCAACAGGATGTGTCCCGCCTGCATCGGCACAACATCGCACACCTCATCCTTATATCCCCCTATTTGAAATGTTATTTTCGCTTACCTACTTATCCGCATCTCCCCACAGTCGCTCAACCACTGCAATTTATAAGGTTGTGTGTGTTTTATCATCGGAATCCCCAATCTCTCCACCATCTTTGTACTTGCTACATTAGTGCGACTCCCACCATCTATAATGACATTACACACCTTTCCGTTGGCAAAACACCTTATATGAAAGATGTTTTCTCGTTGGACTCCCTCATCTGACTTAGGCTGAATACTCAGCACCCTCCGAGACACTAAAGACAACGCCTCCCCCTTCGCCACCTCTAACACCTCAAGGATATTCTCCAACTCCGGCATATCACCCTGCTCTTCCTCACTTTCCGACTCCATTTCCCCATTCTCACGCAACACCAACACCCTTTTATTTGGACATTGACTAGCTATATGCCCAAGCCCATGACATTTAAAAAATTTAATATCCCTCGTTCGAGCAATAGAGGGTTCGAATTTACCTGCGGGTTTAGGCTCGGTCGCCTTCCTCTTTGGTCTGCTAACTTCGAATTCTGCTCCTCCTTTTTGTTGGTGTTTAACTTCCATGCATTGGAGTTAGAACTCGGTGCTTGTCGGTTGAAACCCCTCCTCTTGAGTTGTTGCTCAACTTTCACCTCCATGTGCACCATCTTCTCAAGATCGACACAGTGATGTAGGTCGACGACATCCGCTATAGGAGTATTCAAACCCTCGATAAACCTAGCCATAGTAACCTCCTGATCCTCCTCGATATTAGCCCTCGCCATCAGCATCTCCATTTTCTTGTGATAATCCTCTACACTCTTCGACCCCTGAGTCAACCTCTGCAACATTTGATAGACGCTCCTATAATAGTGATTTGGAACAAAATGACGTCGCATCAAACTCATCATCTCCTCCCATGGTTATTCGATGATACTTTTGGTTTACAAGAGCGCTCATTTTTCTACTGACAGTCTTAACCCCGATTTGCCTAGTTTTGTCTTGTCTTTGTTGCAGGAATTTGAGGATATGTTCCCAAACGAGATGTCGGATGGACTACCACCTATTCGAGGAATTAAGCATTAGATCAATTCCATTCCAGGGGCATCACTGCCTAACCAACCGGCGTACAGGACTAATCTGGAGGAAACTAAAGAATTGCAGTGGCAGGTTGATGAATTGCTAAGTAGAAACTTATTCGGGAAAGCATGAGTCCGTGTGCAGTTCCGGTGTTACTTGTTCCGAAGAAAGATGGGTCTTGGAGGATGTGTGTGGATTGTCGGGCTGTTAACAACATCACCATTAAATACCGTCATCCCATACCTCGCTTGGATGATATGTTAGACGAGCTTCATGGGTCTAGCATTTTCTCCAAGATAGATTTGAGGAGTGGGTATCACGATTGGATGCGAGAATGGGATGAGTGGAAAGCGGCTTTGAAGACGAAGCATGGTTTGTATGAGTGGTTAGTCATGCCATTTGGACTAACTAACGCGCCCAACACATTTATGAGACTGATGAACCATGTTTTCAGAGCTTTTATTGGTAAGTTGGTCATGGTTTACTTCGATGATATTCTCATTTATAGTGAATCATTGGGCGAACATTTGGATCACTTGTGAGTCGTCTTAGAGGTATTAAAGAAGGAGCAGTTGTATGCAAACGTCAAGAAGTGCACGTTTTGTTCTGAGCAGTTGGTATTCTTGAGGTTTGTAGTTAGCTAGAGGGGAATTACAGTGGACGAGGAGAAAATTAAAGCTATCCAGGACTGGCTTAAGCCTACGTCGGCCAGTCAAGTGCGTAGCTTTCATGGCCTTGTGAGTTTTTATTGGAGGTTTGTGCGGGATTTCAGCACTATTGCAGCGCCATTGACGGAAACTATTAAAAAGAGTGTTGCGTTTCAGTGGGGAGAATCCCAAGACAAAGCATTTAAGTTGCTAAAGGAAAAGCTAACACATGCGCCTTTGCTAGCATTGTCGGATTTTACCAAGGTCTTTGAGATCGAGTGTGACGTGTCGGGAATTGGGATTGGAGCCATATTAATGCAATAAGGGCAACCGATCGCGTTCTTCAGCGAAAAACTGAGTGGGGAAGCTTTGAAATATCCGACGTACATCAAGGAGTTGTATGCTTTGGTCCGAGCCTTGAAAACGTGGCAGCACTATTTGTGGCCGAATGAGTTCATAATCCACATTGATCATGAGTCCCTAAAATATCTTAAGGGGTAGCAAAAGTTGAAAAAGAGGCATGCGCGCTGGCTCGAGTTTATCAAGACGTTCCCATACATCATCCGGTACAAGCAAGGTAAGACTAATATTGTAGCAGACGCACTATCTCAAAGGTACACTCTTATCTCTACTTTAGATGCTAAAATTCTTGAGTTTGAGCATATTAAAGAGTTGTACTGGCATGATCTTGACTTTTCTGATTCGTTTGTTGCATACGAAAAAGGGACAGAGGGTAAATTTTATAAGCATGATGGTTTTCTATTTCGGGAGGATAAAATATAAATTGTGCATTCCTGAATGTTCATTAAGAGACTTACTAGTGAGAGAATTGCATGGTGGGGGTCTGTGGGACATTTTGGGGTAGCCAAAACTTTAGCAGTCTTGCAAGAGCATTTCTATTGGCCACATATGAAGCGTGTTGTTGAGCGTATTTGTAGTAGATGTGTTACTTGTAGGCAAGCTAAATCCCGGGTTCAAAATTAGGGACTTTACATGCCCCTACCTATTCCGATAACACCTTAGGTTGATATTTCTATGGACTTTGTTTTAGGGCTCCCGAGAACTAAACATGGGTTCAATTCTATATTTGTTGTCATATATCGTTTTTCAAAGATGGCACATTTTATTCCATGTCATAAAACGATAATGCATCTTTGATTGTCAATTTGTTCTTTAAAGAGGTTGTGAGATTGCAAGGTATGCCTAGAACCATTGTGTCGGATAGGGATTCTAAGTTCTTAAGTTACTTTTGGAAGACCTTGTGGGGAAAATTGGGAACTAAATTGTTATTTTCTACTACATGTCACCCCCAAACAGACGGTCAAACTGAAGTAGTCAATAGAACTTTGTCCATGTTGTTAAGGGCTATCATTAAAAAGAACATTAAAACTTGGGAAGAGTGTTTACCGCATGTTGAGTTTGCTTATAATCGTGATGTGCATTCTGTATCGAAGTTTTCACCATTTGAACTTGTTTATGGTTTTAATCCGCTAACCCCATTGGATTTATCACCTTTACCTTTACGAGCATGTTAACTTAGATGGACAGAAGAAAAAGTGATTTTGTGAAACTTGATTACATGAGAAAGCAAGACTCAACATCGAACGGCGAATAGAGCAGTACACGGAACATGCTAACAAGCATCATAACAAGATGGTGTTCGAACCGGGTGATTAGGTTTGGGTACATATGCAGCCTGAATGTTTCCCAGAACATCGAAAGTCCAAGTTGCAACCAAGGGGAGATAGTCTGTTTCAAGTGCTTGACCGAATCAATGATAATTCTTACAAGATCGACTTGCCGGGCGACTATGGTATTAGTGCTTCTTTCAATGTTGCTGATCTTAGTCCATTTGATGTCAATTCGGATTTGAGGACAAATCCTTCTCAACAGGAGGGGAATGATGGGAATCCATGGACAAAGGATCCAGTGACAGTGCCGGTTGGTCTGATAACAATGGCTCGAGCAAGAAAGTTCAAGGATGCACTCAATGGGTTTATTCAGGCCGTGCAGAAGGAGACCGAGAGTGCATTGCCGACAGAGGAAAAAGTTCGGGTGGTCTAGTTGATTGGCGTCGTCGACACTCCAGAGTCCACCTCAGACTGAGCAAGCTAAGGATGCCAAGAATACGAGTCACTTTGCGTCTTGAAGACATTGTAATCAAGTCTCATTAGTGTCTCGTTCGTTTATCTTAGTTAGTTGTAATTTCATTATTTGTTTGAGTTGTTTTGATGTTTAGAGGCCAAGTAAACCTTTAGGGTCGTGTCTTAAGTTGTTATTTCGAGTTTGGGTCGAGCAGGGATCGAATTCGAGTCGTAGGAAAATCTTCGCAGGGGCACACGACCACACGCACGACCCGTGCGTGGTGGCACGACCAGGGGCACACCCGTGCATGGCGCCCGTGTGTGATGTCGAACAATTGGGAACCTACAACTTGGCGCACAGCCTCAGCACACGGCCGTGCGCGAGCCCATGCGTGTCGCCAATTGACGCACGACCTCAGCGCACGGCCCATGCGTTAGCCCGTGCGCCAGGTCGGAAATACGAGTTTTGACTTGTTTTTATTTCCTTTTCAGTTTTAAGTTGTTTTCTTGGCAGGTTAGGGTTTAGACTCTTTATAAAGGTGAACACTTATTATTTTTCAGAAGTTATCAATCAAATTATTCTCTTACTCTCATATTAAGTGTTTTCTCTAAGTGCTTCAAGATTTACATTTTTTGTTGCAATTATCGACTTATCAGACAATAATCCATACATGTGGCGTCTTCGCATACCGAGTTTCTTGCTTCGCTAAGCAATGGGTTGAGGTTTCCACCAATTTAACCGAACTAGTGAAGGTCTTGGGTTAACAACATATTGTTGTTGAGTCGTATGCACAATTGTTGTTGCGGTTCATATCAGTAAGTCAGTTGGTTACGTTCTTTGTTGACTGAACTTAAAGTTCCTGCCTCTACTTCTTCCACGCTTTGGTGTGATAATATTGGAGCAACCTACTTGACTACAGATCCAGTTTATCATGCAAGGACAAAACATATAGAAATAGATGTGCATTTTGTTCGTGAAAAAAGTAGCTAATGGTGACTTGCAAATTCGTTTCATATCAACGGTTGATCAGATTGTCGATATCATGACAAAAGGCCTTTCTGTATCGCGGTTCAAGTTTTTCCGACCCAAGTTCACTGTGCATTCCCATGTTTCGCTTGAGGGGGCATGTTAGCAGACTAATAGTTTTGAAATCTTGAATTGTCCTTCTGTTTAATAGGATTGTTATAACCACTTATCTTTTCTTGCACTTTTATCTGATATTGTTGTAAATTCAAATTGTTTTTTGTTGGCCAACCTCTATAAATGGTTGCCTTGCTGTATTGATAAATATACAGAAAAAGTTTAAACCTTTCACCTTTGTTTCTATTGGTTATGAAAAGCTCCCCTCGTTTTGTGGGACTTGTGGTATTACGGGACATTCTTCTGTGAATTGCCGACGTTTGGGAAATAATAACAATTTGAAGGAACCACATGAACGCCCTACATCTCAATGTGGATGATCCTGGGTTCGTTAGGTTTATCGTCCGATTCATACTTCCACTGATAAGGGCAAGGTCGTTGATAACTTAATGGCTAATAAGGCCTTGCAAATGCAACCTAGATCTTCTTCTTGTGCCATCGTGTCCGTTTCTTTGGGTATTGCTCTGGATAATGCTTTTTCTGCTTTAGATTCTGAAGATTCGAACATTCATATCTCTGAGGATATACTCCGTTTGTGGCTACTCGCAAATCTGTCTCCAAACCGCCCGTTATGCGTAGTGGTCAGTTGACCTCTATTTTGGACATTCAGAATAAGCCTCTAACGGTGTAATATCCATTGGATAAACCCATTCGTCCGTTGTATAAGGTTGTATGTGACAGATTGTTAGATTATGCTAAACAACGATTGCTTCAGTCCATAACGCAGGGTCACATGCCGACTCTACATCAGTTGGTGATTCAAGATGATTCTAACAGAACTAATAATATAAACATCGCTGCTCATAAACGATGGGGTGATTATGCGGACGAGGATAACATTTATGGGGTATATCCTTGATGTTAATGCACCCACCCATTCCGGATCTCCTACTTGGATTCATTCACCCACTTCATCTCCATGAATTGCATATTTTTGGAATATCTAGGGGATAGGGAATGTTGCTTCTCGCAATGTTCTTAAGAAATTATGTCAGCATCATAAACCTTCTTTGGTTGCTATTTCTGAACCTAAAGTGGAGTTGAATACTATTTATGATTCTTATTGGGTCAGTCTTGGGTTACATTTTGTGGTGCGGAATTTTCATTCTTCGGGGCGATCGAATATTTGGATTTTTAGGCGTATGGATATCACAGTTTGCAATATGTTCTTATTTCTGATCAGTGTATTGTTCTCAAGGTCTAATTTGCTAATAATATTTTTCATGTGGGGTTTGTTCTTGCTCTTTGTAATCATGTGGCTCGTAGACACCTTTGGTCTGAGATTGTTGGCCTGGGTATTGATGATATTGTTTTAATAGGGGATCTTAATGATATTCTCGGTAATCATGAGCGTATTGGTCAGGGTGTCGCATCTTTGGCTTCTTATCAGGATTTCTGGGATTTTTTTGATAAAGCGGGTGTGACCGTGATTCCTATAGTAGGTAAGTTCTTTACTTGGTGCATTACACGTTCTCAACAGACTCTCATTCAAGATCATCTTGATCGGGCTATTGGTCCACGTTTTCTTAATTCTTGGCAGAAGGTTGAGAACTATGTTCTTCGACGCATTTGTTCGAACCATCACCCTCTTTTACTTTCTTGTTCGACTAATGCTTATAGGGGTCCATATCCTTTTCGTTTGCAACATATGTGGACTAAATATATTTTGGGTCGATCATTGCTTCTTCTTGGGATTCGAATTACGTTGGCTCTAATCCTTTGATTCATTTGATGATTAAGCCGAAGACGTTGCGTATGGTGCTCCGTACTTGGAATAGGGAGGTATTTGGGATGTTAATCGTGAGGTTGATGATAAGCTAGAGAAAGTGAGACAAATTCTGTCGGACATTGAGACTCTGGGTTATAATGTCGTTCGTAGGGAAACGGAACTTGAAGCTCAAAACTCTCTCAACCAGGCTCTTCTTTTGCAGTCTGAATTTATTCGCCAGAAATCTCGAGCTACATGACTGGTTGATGGAGATGGTAACACTTATTTCTTTCACCGTTGATGTCAAACTAAGGCCGCTCAGGCTGGTATTCACAACTTGATGATTGATGGTATGTGTCCACAGATCCGGTTGACATCCGTAGTCACATTATTAATTTCTTTGAGGATCTTTTCAAGGCTCCGAGTGGGTCTATTCATGACTTCTCTCTAGTTGATCAGGTTATTAAACTAGTGGTCTCATAATGCGGTTTTCGAATCTTGGTTTAGACAGTTCTCCGGGTCCGAATTGTTTCAATGGAGTTTTCTATCAGCATTATTGGGATATTATTTCTGGTGATGTTACTATTGATGTGCGCCACTTCTTCCAGTCTGGATCCCTGCCAGTTGGGCTCAATTCCAGCTTTATGGTTCTTATCCCTAAAATTAAAGAAGTAAATTCAGTGGATAAATTTCAGGCCCATCGTTATGAGTAATTTTATCTTTAAAGTTATCACGAAGATCCTGGATACTCGATTTGGAGGGATCATCAGTCGTATTTTGTCCCCTACTCAGATTGGCTTTATTCTAGGTCATCATATTCACGATTGTATCACCTTAGTTTCTGAGGGTTTTAATATTTTGCATAATCGGACTGATAGTAATATGATTCTAAAAATCAATATTCATAAGGCTTTCGACACTTTGAGTTGGGATTTTCTTTTATATGTGATGCGTCGGTTTGGATTCTCGGAGCAGTTCGTTGACTGGATGTCTGTGATCTTACAGTCATCCCATATCTCGATTCTGCTTAATGGATTATCCGTGGGTTATTTGCTTGTACTAGGGGTGTTCGTTAGGGTGATCCTCTTTCCCCTCTGCTCTTTTGCATTGTTGAAGAAGTTCTGGGAAAGCTTATCTCACTGTTAGTTTCCTCACAACTTCTCACGCCTTTTGTTGCTTCGCGTAACATCATTTTTCCTTCCACCATGTTGTATGTGGATGATATTGTGATCCTTTGTGGCTACTTCTGTCAATGCACGTCATATCTACGATACCCTTTGTCTTTATGCCTCTCTCTCGGGTCAGGTGTTTAATCCTAATAAATCGAAGGTGTTCTTTGGAGCTCAGGTTTCTCAGTACACCAGGCATCGGGTTCAGACTCTTATGGCTTTAACGGTTGGTACATTTTCGACTACATATCTTGGGGTTCCTATTTTCAATGGTGCTCCTAAGCAGGGGGTTTTGTAGCCATTGATTGATAAAATCATCCTCAAATTTAAACTATGGAAAGACTCTTCTCTTTCATCGGCGGGTCGGGTTTATTTGGTTAACTCTGTGATTTCCAGTTCCTTTGGTTCACAACATGCTCATTTGTAAATGGCCTATTTCCATGCTTAACGGTTAGAAAAGGCCATGCGTAATTTTATTTGGTTTGAAGATATTAATAAGAAAGGGTCTATTATGGTTAATTTGGCTCGTTGTTGTACGCCAAGGAATGAAGGGGGTCTTGGTGTTCGCTCCATCATTACGTCCAACCATGCTTTTCTTATGAAAATGGGCTGAAAAATTCTTACCTCGGATTCAGTGATTTACTACTCTTCGTAGGCGTTTTTTGTTGGCTAATGGTTCTATCAGACACACATTTTTGCCTTCTTCCAACTGGGCGGGTTTGAGGCCAACAGTGGAGAATTTTTTGACGGATTCACATTGGATCCCGGGGGCGCCATTATTTTGTTAAATTTTGGATAAACAATTGGCTTGGTTATATCAGATTGGTATACCCCATGAGTATCAGATTTACTTTCAGAATCCAATATCGGACTTCTTCTTTGATAATACCTAGCACTTAATCATGTCGCTTGTTGAAGCATATTTGGATATTGTTCGTGATATAGTCCACTGCCTGATTTCTCCAGATTCATTGGATAAACGGGTGTGGACTCACTCTATGGATGAGACAGTCTCTTCTAAATTGGCCTATGCTTTTTTACTATCCTCTTTTCCCATTGTTAAATGGGGTTTTTGAATTTGGTCTCCTCACATCCCAAAAAGACAGACGATTGTTTCTTGGAGGGCAACCTACGGATGTCTGGCAGTCTTCGACGCCCTCCGCCATCAAGGATTTATTGGGCCTTCTTATTTTGGCCATTGTTATTCTCACTTGGACTCGATTGATCATCTTTTTGTTTGTTGTGATTTTGCAGAAGCGCTTTGGGATTGGATTTGTTGTGGCTTTTCGCAAAGTCTATAGCTTCAATGAATTCCTGGTTCATGTGATGGAATTTTATTTCACTGATTAGATTGCTTTTCTTCGTAAGGTGGTAGCTTATCCTGCATTTGGCTTATTTGGCACATTCGGAATGATGTGATCTTCAATGACAAGAAATGGACTACGGAATTGGCTCTTGTTCGGTTGAGAGCGATGATTATTGAGTCTGCATGTCTTGACAAAGGGTGCATGCGGAATACTCAGGAAGATTTACTTTGTCTTCACCGTCTGAAGGTCCAGGGTTGTTCTTCTAAGGCTACACGCATTATCCATATTCTGTGGCATTTACCCCTTTCGGGTTGGATCAAAGGCAATACGGATGGTAGTGCAACAGGAGCTCCAGGGCGTATTACGGCCGCGACTGTTTACCATACGTCTCGGGGCATTTTTTGTGGTTGTTTTGTCGAACAATGTGGTATGGGCTATGCATTCGATGTTGAATTGGTTGCGGCGACGAGTGCGATCACCTATGCTTTTCATAAGGGTTGGACTAATCTTTGGATGGAATCGGACCTATGTTGTGGATCTTTTTTGATCCCGGGTTGGCTCCATTCTGTGGCGTCTCTTGGTCAATGGCATTACTCTCTCTATTTGATTTCTCAAATGAACTACGATATTTCTCACATTTATCGGGAAGGAAATCGGGTAGCGGACCACTCAGCAAGTACTCAAGAGGTTCCATTTGGTGGGACCCCCTTCCGATGGATATTATCTCTTTGCTCACAAATGACTATGTTGGACGAGCACATTATAGATTTGTTAGATAATTTTTTGTTCTGTGCTCTTGATATGGTTGTATGGTATTTTTTCTTTCTCACCGGTTTTTTCCCATAATGGTGGGTTTTACCTTAGTAAGTTTTTAACAAGCCCCCAAATATTACCCTACCTGATCAGCATGTGATCACTATCCTTCTTTTCTTTTTTTATATTATTTTCGATCTTATTTAAAAAAAACTAAAAAGGACTGATGTGATATCATTAACCAAATAAAAAATATATAGTAAACCATTTTTTTAAAAAAAATCAAATTTACTTTTATTTCTATTTTTCCCCCTCAAAACACCTTTCCGAATATTTCCTTTAAAACAATAAATATAAATATAGCCCAGCCAAAATGTTGACTTCACTTTGTCCAAATCTACATTTAAGAGTTCTGGATGGACCATGAACCACCTAAAAACTTCCTGAATTTTATAGCAACATTTGATTATTAAACTAAAATGAATTTATAAAAAAACAAAAAAGTTAAAAAAAAAATAAAGGTCAGTGTTGTGGTAGACATGTAATTGGGCCACCCGTATTTTAAATTTCAACAGTGGTTTTTGTATCTAGTTGGGCTTAGGGGTCCACCATAAAAAACGTGACACTTTTATTGTGGGGTGCGAATCTGAAAACCCAGAAAGTTCATGGACCTCGTTTATAAAAATACAAATGATGATTTAAGACGCGTCATCGTCCTAAATCTCTGCTTTTGTCTTGACTTACCTGAATAATAACATATAATTATCCTCATTTTATCCAACCATATAATAAAGATGACTTTTTATTATCTTGACCCTGTCTTTTCCTGTTGGCTGTTGCCACGCCATCCTTGTCTATTGGATAAGACTTCCTTTTTGTTTTTGTAAGATTAAATTTGTGGGTGTGGGCACATGGTTTTTGCAATGAAATTACCATAATACCCTCAAGTGATAATTGGAATTGATTAATCAAAATTCAAAGATACCTTGTTCCATGATCCATCAAATAAATCTGGAAAACAATAATCCTTTCTATAGGTATACACGTAACATGAAAATTTTGTTCAAATCATATACACTTGTATTGTTATAGTTAGAGATTTCAATAGAATATATTATAGTTAAATTTAGAATATATTTTCATTGACTAATCATTGTTATTTTCTTTTATTATGATAAAATAGATTTTACATAATATACAACCATGATTATATTTTTGTAATTAGCATTTTAATAGAACCATCAAAACATAAGATAACAAAATTATTGAGAATTAGATAACACTCAAACCGAGATCAGATTCTATATCATCACACACCCTTCCTAAGATATGTAGTAAAAGAAAGATAACAAAATTATTAATTATTATTTGTTTTTCTATGAACCAAAATAGGGTTTTATTCAAACAACTTTAAACCACCAAAACTCTAGTCAAAATACACTTATCTCTACAAAGTACAAAATAACAAAAATGGAAAATCCTAATTTCCAAATAAAACAAAGGAAAGTAAACAAATTGAGATAGAGTAGATCATTTTCCCATAATCAAATAATTCATTAACAACATTCCATAAATTTTCCACCAAGAAAGGGCATTTTCGTAAACTTCTCATATCAACCCCTACACATTTGTTTTTTTCTTTGTTATTTAAACAACCTTTGATCGCACTTCTTTTATGTTCTTTCTAAATCTTCATATCAACTGAAATCAAGAAACCATCCCAATCTATATTTCACATTTATCACTAATG
>JABTTQ020002656.1:0-94097 GCA_016081115.2 Rehmannia glutinosa | reverse complement strand
GCCATGGTAGCGCTGCCAAGGCAAACCAGGATCGCGGTGACCACCGCCGCCGCATCCAACTTGATCCAAATCGCGTAATGAAAACTATCCCGCATGTCATAAATTCCATCTCCGCAAGTAGCTCGACATGAAAGCTAGACACCGCCTGGAATGAACTATGAAACGCCAACATGAGTCTGCCAAAAATGATCTCGTATCAATCCCCCGCCACCAGCTATCAATGTGTCCCGATCAAATGAACCATCCGTGTTCAGCTTGATCTGAGGAGACTGAGGTGCTCGCCAAATTACCATCATCGGCCTGCGTGGAACCTGTGGTGGATCACTCCCCTGCAAAAAACTCACTGTAGGGAAGCAGCCAGATCAATCCGAGGGCCTCAAACGCCGACCGAAACAAGAATCCCGTGAGATACCGCTCCACCTCGCCAAATAATGTGAGATGCCAAGAAATGCCAAGGTGTCGATGCTTGACATTATTCCTTTCCATCCAAACAAACCATCAAATCATGCAAGGAACTGTGAAACTCAAGTGCCTCTGCAGATCTATGTGCGATTCCTCCAAAATGTGATGAACAATATCATATCGTTGGTGTGACTTGTCACAGCTGGGATATAATCAAGAAACTTACAGCGATCGCGCCTCCAACACTCACAGCCCATAATCAAAAAGAGGAGATAAAGAGTAGCTGAGATGACGGAGATTGAAAGAAAATGGATGCCCGTGTATGGACATACTAAAACAATACGAGGCATTCCAGAAGAGACATCGATGCTATTTCGTACGCTTCGAATCGAGCCTGTCAGATCTCTTGATGAATTCAAGACGCGTGATTCGCCGATACTGAGAACATGACCACGCCCAAGCCTGGGACTTGTATTGGGAAAAGGCCTCAAGCTGTGTGAAGAGCCGATAGGCAAGCAGACTCCGAGCAGTCCACTGGCTGTCACTGGGGTCATTCTATAGAAAGAAGAAGGCCCCAAGACAATACACACCTGCAGGGAGAAGAGAAGCAGTGAGAAAGAGGTTTCAAACCTAGACTTCTACCCAAAAACATTGAATACATAGATCCAGGAAGAAATGAGGATCTATTGGGCTGGGTTTGACGAAGTAGCCAACCTGGGCAAGTGGCCAAGAACAATGTTGAGTATGTAAAGAGAATCAAGAAGAAAATAAAAGACAAACTCAGCTGTGGGAAGAGAGACAAGAAAGAAAAGTAGAGATGAAGTCGCGCAAAGAGCCTATGAGAAAAAGAAAGCAGCAAGAAGAGAAGAAGAAAAAAGGTCAAAAGACGACAGAGTCTGATGAAGAAAGAAGGAGGCAAAGGAGGAGATGAAGTGTTAGGTTGTCCACCCCTTCATGTAATTTACTATTGTAAATACATAAGTATGTAAGTCTTCTCAGACATTGAATAAGAAATTTGTAATTTCTCTATTTTTTTGTGTAGACATAGATGTTTGCTCGATACACTTTGTAAACAGTGTTAAAGGACAAGAATGTTATGAACAATAAAAAATTGATTCTACACATACATTCTCTCATATCGCACTACATGTATATATCTTTGATGCTTACATTCTTACATGTATGTTTTAAGTTTTGGCATCATCAAAAAGGGGGAAAATTGTCAGGGAAATTTATTGTTTGCATTTTGATTAATGCCATGTAAAACTTAGACTAGAAAGTCAGGTACCCCATTTTCTTTGTAATTTGCATTGTAATAGATAGGGTTGTACGAGTTTCCAGCCAAGCCGCCACGCCTGGATATGCAAGCAGAATTAATCGACGAAAATGAAGACTCTCACTGATGAAGCAAAATTAGCATGGCAAGGAGAGAAGTCAAGAACTCGAGGAAGGAGTATCACCGGGTTACAACAGGAGAAGTGTCAATCAAGTCAACTTTTAGACAGCCTAAGTCAAGTTGAAGTGACAAAGTATGAGTTTTCCAATGATTGGGAGCCGACTCAAGTCACTGGGGAAGTTAAGAACCGCAAAGTCAAGACAATCAAAAGAGTCCGCTGTACGTAAGTCAAGAAAGTTACTTAAATAAGTAATACTTCCATACCGCAATATTCTAAAGTGCTCATTCCCTAAGCGTGCAAAATGAATAAACCAACGGGAAGACCGCACTGTCGTGCCCCCCTGGAAAGCCGCAAGACATTTAATACGAAAAATGTCAACATCAAGGATCGCAACAAGACAAGACAACAAACACTAGTGTCTTTTGAAAATCACCTTGTCTCTTCAACGGCGTATTTTTGAAAGAAAGCACTATAAAAGCGAGGAATCAATTTGAGAAGGTGTGACCTTGCATACCGAACTACGAACATTCAAGCTAACATTCGAGTTGTAACCAAGCAAAATATTCTCAAGTTATTCAAGCAAATCCTCAAGCCTAAACTTTGAAGGAAATCGATCCAACACCAAGTCGAAGGAAAGACAACTTCAAACTCGTTGAAGAGGAAACTTTTGAAGAATCAAAAGGGGTCTACATTCCAAGGAAGATTGTAGAAAGGTTGAAGGTCAAACTGCCTCAGGATTATTGGAGGGTTTCGTGATCAAATCCAAGAAGCTTGAGCAAGGGAGCCAAGTAGCAAGCGAACCGCCCTATGAAAGAAGTTTCGAGTGGACGAGAAGCCACCAGGTGACCGAGGCATCTCCAGATCGAGTCCCAAAGGATCAAGTCACCGTGGTGATCAAGACTTTGTATCTGGGATCCGTTAACCACTTTGTACTCCGATCAATACTTAGTGGATTCCTCCAGAGTTGGAGAAGAGAGGAGTAGAAGAATTACCCCTTCTTCGAACCTCTATAAAATTTACTTTGTGTCATTTACATTTCAAAGATTTACTTCCGCACATTCTTTAATATATCTTTGATAATTTGCATTCCAACCGATAATTAACAAAGTGCTAAAATCAAGTGTTAAAACAAACTTAAACCAAATTCAAGGGTGTTAAGTCTTCCAATAAAAATCTCATCACGCATAAGTTAAGATTTAGACTAAACAACTGAAGTTATTCTATCAACACCAATCGAGTCTGGCTGAGTGGCTAACTCGCTGTTAACTAACTTAGTCAGCCCACCAAGGACTTAGTCGTATTTAACTCAAATATTTTAAAAGACTAAAATCGAAAAAGTTAGTAAGGTTTATTCAACCGCCCCCTTCTAAACCTTACTCACACCCCTGGGGACCTACAATTTAAAATATATTATTGAATTGTGTATTTAATGAAGTTTCTTTTTTGTTGTACAGATTCTCCTCCTCTCCCCCACTCCATCTACAGAGGGCACAAAGCCGCAGGGGATCCGATGGTAGGCCAATAGACTACTTCCTTCCCCCGCCCACGAGGCACAGCCGCAGGGTACCCAGGTAAGAAGCGACTACTCCGACCACCCCATCTATAGAGGTGCGGAGTTACATGGACCTCCCTTTACAAATGTACTGACACCTTGGGGCACGGTGCACCACCTTCGCCTTTCACGCTCACATTTGGAAGGGTTTATATGTCATTTGTATCGTGTTTCGAGACCATGGGTCTAGGTATCTTTGTAGCCCTTTCACGGCACACAAGCAAAACAAGTGGGGAGGATGCGGTGGTTGTTGATTACACGTGGTTCTTATGCCAGTGATGAGACGTGAGTTAAATCAAATATATGAATTCAAATACAATATTGTTAATGTGAGGTTTTAACATGAATTTTATTTCCCAGTCGCAATGTTGATACACGTTTGCACGCTTGGCCACCACAAAAAGCAACATTATAGGCCGATGCAAACTAAGTGACCCATCTCGCAAAGAAACCAATGTTTCTTATGACCGTCTCTTTATAGTAGTCGAGACAATTCAAGATTTTGTCAACACGGCCATGTTTGATGAATACATGATTGTACAACTCTTGATTTGTTCTTACTTCAAGATGTAGTTCTCTCTAACCCGACCCCATGATTCTTCACAAAATCCAAGTAGGTAAAGGGTTGGCAGCTTGCTCTATAAAACCACTAATGGCCATTTTTGGTCCTTTTGAGGCACGACCTATTGAAACACAACACAAGAATAGTGGGACTTAGCAAAAAAATATGTCAAATATTTACATTCACAAATAAATGAGACGATATTTACATGTAGCTTTGGTCGCTGATCGAAGAGAACATATGTTGATTCGATGGACCAACATTAAAGGTTATTTTTTCACATGGTGAGCAAATCGTCTTTAGTAGACTCTACATACTCAACTTACTCGGGTCACGTTTGGTTGATTTGGATTGTTTAATCTTTGCGGACTTAGGATGGCCACGGGAGAATCAGACTTGGGTTCAATTAATGAGGTTGTTATTGATTCGCAATCTCCATCAATCTTTTCAACACTAACAACCTCTCTAATCAGGTGCTTGTTCGAATTTGGTGAAAAATCGACAACACATCGAGTCAATCGAGACCCAATGTCATGCCCAACACTAGTTTCATCTTTGTTACTCTAGAATATCTATTGTTTGCCAAAATGAAGCAACCTGATCAAGCGGAATCGGCTTCTCCAATCTCACATATTCGTAAAGCTCATCAAAGATACGGAGTCTCGATGTCTTTCTCAATACATAGCCACACAACAAGGGGTCTAGACTACCCTGCTACATGATACATTTTTGTAATGTGATCAAACCCAATGCATATATAGACATCATACCTTGTTGACATGAATACAACCGATTGTATTTATGTAAGACTAAATTTTTACTCTTCTCAAAAGAATGTTTGATTGCATTGTGTGATGTCTCGAGGAGGGTGTAAATTTGTTCCCAACATGTCTCGAAACTCCCCGACTTGATGCAAGTCAGTCCTTTCAACGCTATTTGGTGACTCTCCGCCTAAAAATAATTTTTCAAGCACTAGTAATTTTAGGTATATATATGATATAATATAAACAAAATGATGAGTATAATAGAGTGAATTATGTGGTATTGTCGAAATGCATGATATTATTCATCCAAGGATTACAAAATCTTTCCTTATACTACCATCCATTGCTTCCATTATATATTATACTAAGCAAATTAATAATCACAAAATTCTGATCGAATCTCTTAGTTAAGTCATAAAATGATGAGTCGATCTCAACGATGACCAATAAATTCCAATAGAGGTTAAAAGATTCTCATTTCTCTTTTGTGGCCAATATTTTCTTGCAATTCGCCAAAATGTTCCTACTAATGTGCCACCGACAAAGAAAATATCTCAAGTGGGAAATGTCCTCTCAATTGAATTCATTAGAGCCATTTCTCTATCGGAACAATCACAAAGCGGTGGGAGAGAAAATGAGTCCATCAATGATTTTAAGATCGCAAAGCCCATATGTAATCGTCTTCCCGCCGCACTCCGGATAAGCAACCCAACAAAGAATGCCATATGTGTTGACGTCCACACCGATGATCTCCAAAAAAGATAACTTGTGCCTATTCGTTAGGTACGTGCAATCCATAAAAATGACACTTTAAAAGCACGCAAATAACTCAATGCTTGTTGGGTGAGCAAATAATATATCCTTCACGGTGTTACTCGCCTCGCAACGCCTATGATGATAGAAATATCCATGCTCCTTCAATTTATGCATAAGTTGTTGCATTTGAGATCAACCTCACGCTTGATAACTATATTCTTCATACGAGATTATTGGCAGATAGTCCTTATTATGGACTTATTATCTTGAAATTTATTTTATAGGCCAAACAAAATGTCATTTAGCCGAGTATTGTCGTGACATGTCCAACACATATTCATCCTCACTTCGAGCACGCCACTCAAAAAGAGTGACCTCCATATATTGTGCAATTGAATGATTATGCACGCCGCATTCAACATCTAGTGTCCATTCTCCTTCAACGATACTTGTCGACTCCTCAAACGGAATGGGCAACCACATTTCTTTGTTCCTGGTTTCTCTCTTAGACACTTTCTTTTCAACTTTGTTACCATCATCTTTTCGACATTTCTAGTATTTTTTATTCACGGTAATGTCCACTCGCTCACAAGCCAAAATACACGATGTCTTTTCTTACCTTGGCCACTATTCGACCTACTTATTACAATAATCATGACATGCTCATGTCCTCTCATGTACCCAAACAAATAATTTATCCCTGAGAACCAAATAACTCATACATCAGAACACGAGTGTGTAATCCGTGACAACACAAAGCTCTTCAACATTCTCATCATTATCGGGAGGACAAACAACACTATACTCCGTAGGGCATCGAGTTTGTTTCCTATTAAAAACATCAACAAGCCGAAAAACATTATGTTAAGATAGTGTGACCGCGCCATCGTGTCGCTCACTTCTATCGTTCCACAAAAACGATGGCACGATAACGAAATACTTATCGCGCCTTATGGCACGATAGAAGTGTAGTGGTCGTACTAACGTGTCATGTGGCACGATAGCATTGAATGATTGTCATGTGGGCCGGGTTGTCAAAGCCGAAATCCGCACAACTATCATGTAATAGAAATTTGAACGGTAAAATTGAGAAATTACATACTTTAAGTTGTAAACTAAGAAGATACTTACATTATTTGGGGGAATAAATTCTTCGTCATTCATATAAGCAACAATGCTTATTGAAAAATCTAGAGTTTATAAAAAAGGTTCACTTTTCTCAAAAAAAAAAAGAAGAAAGAAGAATGTGGGTGAATGATGTGGGTGGTGTGTGTAGTAGATTATAAGTGTAATAAAAGATGGGGCGTATTTAGAACTTTCTCTAAGTAAGATATTATAGTTTTTTGGCATTTTTCAAATTACATATAGGTGGGTGTATTTATCAAAGTTGGGGGTGTGAATATCACCACTATTAAAAAAATTGATTCTTTTTCTTTTTCTTTTTTTTTTTGGGTTAATTACAAAAGATTCCCTTGAGGTTTGACCTAATTATTAAAAAACCAAAACCTTTAACTTTTAAAAGTACTTTTGAGATTTTATTTTGTCAAATATTTACACCATTCATAAGCAAAAAATATTTCAATATCTCTCATCATATTTATAAAAATATTACAGCCCATTAATTTTGACATTAAATCAAACTTTAGGATACTTTTATAATTTTGAAAATTAGCTGATTTTTTTGTAATTAGGTCAAACCTCAAAGGTACATTTGTAATTATCCCTTTTTTTTTTGTTCCCCCATTATTGCTGATCTCTTTACATCTTCTAACCTAATATATTTCCTCATCTTCAAAAACAACCTACAAATGCTTCAACCAGTTTTCTCATCCTACAGATCATCAATCAAATAAGGAAAAAAAAGTTTTAAAATTTAGATACTCAATGCTAACATTGAGAGCAAATATTATTCAGAACCCCAACATTTGAGAGAACAAGAAAAGCAGATTAACCCTTTACAAAATGTAATCCAACCACAACGGTTACAACCTCAAATCCAAATCTAACGCCAATGCTTTTCCCTTGGATAAATTACTACAACCTCATTTCCTGCACAAACCCCCCTACATAAATAATATAAGCTTTTAAAGTCCATTTGAAGGCCTGAATACTGTGTAGCCATTTATCCCAACAGTGACATTTGGATACTCCGGTATATGATACTGAATACCAATCATTATCCACGTTCCTTGCGCTAAAAAATGGCACATCAGAACCACTCATCTGCCATTGGTTAGGCACGAAAACCATCAATCTGACCGCTCACATACGTTAGTGGGCTCGCCTGCGTAACCATATCCCTAACCGTATCGTAAGTTCTTCCGGAACCAACATAACCATGTTGAATTACTTCATCATGATAGCTTCGGGCCCTATCAAACCTACATGACGGGCCTGGCCCACCTGGCATGCCAGGGTCGCCAGGAAACTATACTGCCGGTTCAGATTGTGAGGTTCGTTACTGAAACTCTGATAGCCCGAGTTTACTCTGGCCACCATTCCAATGCCGTGCTCGTCATCAAGCAACTCGCTTATGATGTCTAAATGTGGAAATTCATCCTGCAATAAATGGCTCTGACGATCGGACGTGCCGGCCGGAAACTCGGACGGAGGTGATCCTGTGGTCTGCTATGAACCGGATTGTATAAATCAAAACTTTGCACGTTATTAACCAGTGAGCTATGGTCACCAGGTACAACATTCCTACTGCCATTCCTTTGAGAGTGTTCGATCCAGAGGGGGCCGTTTCTGCAAGAAATCATGATGATTCACCATTCCAAACGAAAGACTTGGTTTAATTGGATTGGGGTCCGTCCGATCGGAGCTGTGTGGCGAAAACAGCGGTGCAGATGCAAGAGAAGGTGCCTGCGAGTATGAATGTGATGCATTTACTACAGAAGTAGCAGAATGATTCTGAGAATAAGCAGACGTACTTCCAGTCACAGGACCGCCACAATTGCATTTCGATACGACTGTGGAACATAACTGTGGCTTGATACGCAGTCGGTTCAGGGCCCAGCCGACCAGCAGCACTTACTGAGCGTGCCAACACAGGAGCTGTTTGGACCATGGAAACCATCGAACAGTGGGCTTAGGGCCCGGTACTAAAGGAGCACTCAGGGTCTTGACATAACAGGATTAGGCGGAATCGAGAACTTATCAGCCGGGACTGAAATTTCCGCTGCTGGAAGCTTTTCATTTCAACGATATTTGATGTCCGGATGACTTTTCGATAGGCTTTGAAGTCGTAAACTTCAGAGGGTCAGGTCATGTGGCTGAATTTTTCTCGCTGAATCTGACAAAGGCACGGAGCTATCGGCTTGTTTAGGACTGTCTGAAGACGGTTTGTTAAGAATGAGTGGATCACTTGCAGCATTAATCTTTCGCCCAACTTTAGCCGAGCAATTAATGGAATGATTTTGGAAGGGCTCCTGGGTGGGGATGTTACACATGCAGCTCTTTCCTTGGATATATCAGCATCTACCGCACCTTTGCCACTGAAATTTCTCTGCAAGGATCCAGTTTCTTCGTCCTACAACAAAAAAGACGGAAATACAAATCATTCAAGAATAAAGTTTCGTTTGTACAGTACAGAAGACTGAAATCAGCCATCTGGCTTGGTGACCAATTTTCCGAGTAACCAAAAAAATTATTAGTTATTGAAGCATAAAACTTATACACCTGCGATTAGTTACTGACAATGACGCTTTTTGATGGTTCAGTAATAGCGAAGCCATAAAGTTCAAATAAGGGTTAATTACAAAAACTACCCATGAGGATAAACTTAAATTTTTTTTTTTTGAAAAAAAAAAGAAACAGTAATCTTTCAAAATTACAAATATATTTGTTTCTATTTTACAAATATAATTGGAGTTTTCTGTTATTAGGATAAGCCTCAGGGGTAGTTTTTGTAATTATTCCTTCAAATATTAATAAACACCACGCTCCCAAAAAACCTGTACATACAACTTAAATCTTCATCCATGCATAGAAATCAAATTGATGATGTATGAAAATCACCTTTTTATCCACTTGCTGCACAGTCCCATTTACCACCCTATCCGGAAAAGACTGAACAACAGCCCGAGGGAGAGATCGAACTGTCTTGGGACTTTGGGATGATGCATCATTTGAGTGCCTTGCATCTGGCACAGGTTGACAAGGGTCTTCGTTAACCCAATCAGCTGAGTCAGAAATCAGCTTGCTTTGATGGTTCTTCCTCTGGAAAGTCCAAATGAAAAACTGTCACACTTACCACAAGTCAATATTCGGACAGAAAAGAGGAAAAATGCTATACCTGCTTGGAGATTTTTGGTTTTTGTGGTAACGAGATTTGCCTTTGTTAGGCACACTTATAACAACAGAAGGAACCGAGTCAGAGGAACAAGTTGATGAGCTATCATCCACTACAGATGAACCTCTTCCATTTTGTACACCTGAAAGCCCACTGCCACTGGCTTCAATTGGAGGATGCACTTCAGAAGTATCAGTGTCCCAATTGACAGGACTCAAATCCCTGTCTTCAGAATCTGGTGGATTTATTTCACGGTGCAATCTACAGAATCAGACACATCTGACAAATGTTCAACAGCCTCGGACTTTTCAAGTACAATTTCTGGCTCAGCATCTAACTCTTTTATTTCAGCAGTGAGACTATCTTCCTCAATCTTGTCTTGCACAGTGCTGATAGTCTTGTCATCACGTCCCTTGTCTTTTCCTTTGCGGTTATTCCGTTTCTGTTTTCCCTGAAAATGAGTTGATGGTTCAGAGTGTTTGTTACAGTTTCTGAGGGTTGAGGAAAAGAATACGAATATACATCACCAGCTTTAATTATCAACACAGAACAACAAAGATCTAAACCAACAATAACAATTTCTACTGTTTAATTAATTTTTTTGAAAAAATAAATTGTAAAAATCTAACCCCTTAATTTTCATCAATAAGAACTACTTAGATTTCAGTGTGGAACTGATTTTGACAAACCTGCTTTTTTAGACTTTTTTCCTTATCTGCTACTCCACGCCGCTTTATGCTCGATCTCAGCAAGCCAAGCTGCCTCCTCTTTCACGGATGAGTTCTTCTTGCTTCTTCAAAGCAACAGCCTCTTGGTATGCAACTTCAATTTTACTGCTGTTGCAACAAGAAAAGCTAAGGATTCAGAGGAAGAGATAATAGTGATTAATCAAAAAGGTATATTAACATAAATGTAGAGAAAAAATGAGAGATTTAGATGTGAACTTTCCATATTTCGAGCAGAAGGAAAGAAAAGGGTTATGAAGGAAAATACTATAAGAATTCGTATCCAGCTTTGACCTTCCAATTATATATTTTATGGTTACAAAGAGAAAATGTTGCCATCTCTCTTCTCTTCACTCTACTCTCTCCAAACAAGAGAAAGGTACATATAGTTTAAGCCAATACTTGAAGAAGCCAGATGAAGGAAAAAGAGATATAATGCTAGAACACCATAGCAGCACACAGATAGCTTCTCACAAGTGAGGTAGATTACAAGAGCAGTCACCAGTTGGCAGTTTCTAATGTCCATTAGCACACACAAGGGATACAAAACAAAAAGCTTCAGACAAGCATATATTCTCATATTTTCAGGAACATACTCTACTATATCTACTTAGGAACTTCTCATAGAAAAACAGTGAATAGACAAAAGTGCACCATAAATAATAAACTGAGTAATTTTCGACAGCTTGTAACAAAAAAACGAAAGCTTGCCGTGTTTTAAATCGTAAAATGACCTAAAGTGCATAATCAAGATAAATTACCTGAAAATGTGAGCTAAGACAAATATCTCAATAGTCCGACGACCCACCCGGTAAGTCGCCTCATCACGTTCAATAGAGTCTTTGTTGAACTCCTCTCCAGCAGTCCCATCCTTAAAATAAAGAATCACAGAACCAACACATGCTCATTTAACAAAAAGTTGGTGTCAATGCTGATTTGAAACAATGCAAAAACCAGATGGAAGCTAAAGAAACAAAAGCATGAACATTCATGCATACACAACTTAGACACGCACGGCAAGGAAGAAACAAAAATGCCATGCCTCCCCACATTCAAACATTCAATCCATTGATATGGTCTGGTTCGTTTCATCAAGACATCATGAATTTAAGACAGCCCTTTCCTCACATAATTGCTTGACCCAACGAAAGGGTTTACACCATCTGCACCAAGAAAATCAAGATTTCTAAAATATGCACAGATACACTCAAGTGCATTACCCAGTCATTCGCAGAGGCCTACAATGTTTTGTGTTCGCTACCTTACCGAATTTATTAAACAATATTTTCAAGTAACAGCAGCACAGTCACATTAAATGTTGACCTGTCATAATATTTTCTAGAAGGACGAATCCCACAATCTTGGTCAACTTCCAACGGGTTAAACATACTTTCTTTTTTTTTGTTTTTGTGATATGTAAGCAGAAATAAAGTACTTGATATATGGAAAGATGATTATTATTCCAGCTTTTACTTCTGCAATTGACATTGGGGCCTAACATGTGGGCTTCAATGCTAATACCGGTCGGTAAAATTTGTTATGGTCAACTGCTACACCAAGTAAAACCTTAACAATCATGGTCAATAAACAACATTCCAAAAAACCAAGAGGGAATCAAACTTGAAGTTAGAATAAGATTATATTCTATGAACATTTTGTCCATTATCAGCAAAGGAGCAGACTTTCAATAGATCATGCAACCAGCACCTACCTACGCTGGTGGTAGCAGTGCCTATTCATGTAATTTATTTATATAACAAGAAATGAATGCACTTTGGGCAAAGCAAAAGGGGTTGCGCCAAAACTCCTCACCTTTGTATTGTTTTGAGGACCCTTCTCATCCTTCGGAGGCAAAGGCTCCATAGCAGCTCTCTCAAGAAGTAGCATCACATCATCCACCAAAACAAATGTATCATTCTCAATGCGAACAATAGGAACTGGAAATTCTTCTGCCTCTGAATGCTTGCCCTTGCTCTTCTTTCCCTTATTTTGGCCTTCAAGAGCCTTCTGGTCTTCAAGAGCCCTCAGACCAATATACAGTGAATCCATGACAAGGGTAGATGTGACTTCTTTTTCTATGAAAAAATGCTTCACAACAACTTTTAGAATTGACCCTGTTTTCTCTCGGGACATACGGCGCCTGGAACTTTGGTCCATGCCCAGCCAGAAACCACACAAGCTGAAAATTCATCAAAAGTTGCAAACACATTATTGCAATGGTGCCAATCAGATAGATATTATGTCTACAGGAATTTGCTCTCAGGAACTCACTTGGTTAAAATATCAATAAAAATGAGATGTTCAAACTATAAAACAATTCGCAACAAATAGTAACAAAGGTTACTGAAAATTTTGTTCACGTATAGAAGAACATAACTCGTGAATAAGAGGAAGTTTCTTAAATCTAAAAACTTGTTATCTTGTCTGCATTTTAGAATCCATATTTTTACTTTGCCTCTGAAATACTAAAGATATCCAGATAATATCCAGGACCTAGTTTTCATCAGCATATGCAGGGGCGTATTCTTATGGTTGAATGGGGGGACTAAAATTTTCAAAAACTCCATATTTCATATATATTTTATTTTTAAATATTAAAGTTTTGTCTTTAAATATTTATTTTTTATTGTTTTAGCCCCCCAAAATGAAACGTCTAGCTCCGCCCCTGTGCATATGGATATTTGTAATCCACAACAGAGGATGTTTCGACAAAATTTTACCTTTTTCATCCTCTACTTCATTTTTTTAAAGGCAACTTTATTTTCAAATGTATTCTTTTCTTCGCAATTGGTCAACAAGATATCAAAAACAGATTCAGCGAATCAGATTAGATTTGACTAGAACAAGTTTCTGTAGTTTCCAAACAGGTACTCCAGGGACCTAGAAATGCTGCTACATAATAATCAACAAAAGGGGAGAAAAACACAATGCAAAAGGGAAAGCAGTACATTCTTGCCTGAACTAGAAAAGAACATGATTTAAGTATTTAGATGCAATATCTTGCCGGAAAAGAGAATAATGAAAACCAACAAATTTATAAACAGGCACATAATACCTAGCCCATCTAGCTTTATCTTCTATTAATTTTCCCAGTTTGCTCCTACGTTCTTCCACAAAACGCCGACAGATTTGTTCTACATTTGTTAAATAAACTCGAACAAGTTCCCTCCGATACTGGCAGTCAAGACAACGGAAGGGTCGGTCTGATCTCTCCCTGCAAACGAACAATTATGGTTTAAACTGGGAATAGTTAAGTAAAGCGAACAAATTCAAGGACACTCATAAATCCACCCCATACAAGTAGATAAAAGTAGTAATCAGGTATCTGCATGAGTCCATTTTTTACCAGAAAGATATTCAAAATACATAACATTGTCTTTGCTCCCTATCGTCTATTTCTTTTCTTACATTTCTGAATGGAATATCTAACCAGATATCCATCTGGTCTCTGCAACCAGAAGCAGGGGGTATTGGCTGACTTCTCTCATAATCTCAATCAAATGCAATTAAATACAACTATGATTTTTTAGAAGAAAATCATAATAACGATGCAGTCCTATGAGAAAAACTATTAAAAGAAAAATTCTATATGGGCTGAGAATCAGATCAATCTATGGCAATCCGCAATCTCCGAACACTTTTTAGTAGTGGTTGCATAATCAATTCTCCTTTTCAACCTGTATACTTGAAGATGTTCACCAATTTGTGCTTCGGTAACAAAGTTAAACGAAATTGCATATTGATGCAGTCACTGAAAAAGCTAACATTCACAGGACATGAAAATATGAAGCATATTATTCCTTCAAACAGGTTGGATAGTCAGCTCTCATCTTCTTACCATTAGATACCTAAACCGACCAATAAACAGGTTACAAAAGCAGTACCTAATAACTTGGACTTGAGCTTTAATTATCAAAGTATCGGCATCAATAAACCCATCCATCACCTTCGATAGCTCCATAAATTTCTTCCATCCCCAGTCATGCTCCTTCTTCCAGAACCGTGTAATGTATCTTAACATTTCAAACAAATATGTCAAGGTTGGTTTTGTAGGAGTAAAAACTGGATTACATAATAATAATAATAATAATAATAATAATAATAATAATAATAATAATAATAATAATAATAATAGTAATAATAATAATAATTGACAACTACCAGAATATTTGGATTTCTTAGGATCTTTGTTCACCACAGCAATCGTGAATTGTGCAAAATGACTCCACCCTGTTCATAAGAATAACCTAATGATCTGCTTATCAACATATTGATTTTCAATCCAACCGTCACCCATTGAATGTTTCATACCCGGAAGAAGCTTGTCGTGATTCGCAACACAAAGAAACAAAGAGAGGTGATTGCAGACATCACAGCCTTGAGGATAAATCAAAATATACCTATCAATAAACATTTTAATTGTATTAATCATGGGCAGCAAATTTCAAAATGCATATATTACACTATTTTCCATAGGCAGTGCACATCACAAGAAACTCATATCATTCTATGAAATACAGGAGACCTTATAGAAAATAGCATATGTAAGAATAACATCAAGTCGCTGGATAGATGGTGTGAAATGATCAAAGAATTTTCTCAGATGGAAAATGATAAGCAAATTGCTTATGAAATCTCACTGGTTGATACTTGATAGTGCGAAATGACCCACGAATATACTAAGGAAAATAATGCAACTGAATTGCTTATGTGTAGATTTAATACTTTACAAAAGAAGAGGCATTACCATGGTACAAGGACCAAACCCATACTCATCTGCCAAAGCCTCTGGAAACACATTAATCTCTCAAAAAGAGTTTAAGAATAAAAATATAAATAAATAAACAAATACATGGCATGACATCACACAGAAGAAAGGTATTGTAGCCCTCATTTCAATTAAAAACAAATAATCCGAAAATTGCAAGTCTATAAAAGGGCTCCCTTCCAGGATTCTACGTATGCATCCACGAGCTAGGATCTTCGTAACAATATTACTACTTTCATCTTATATATCGCCAAATATAAAAACATGACATTGAGATTAAATGCAGCAGAAAGAAAATATAATCTGAAATTATAATATCAATATCATAATATTAAATCGGACGCCAAGACTTTAGAGAATAGTACTTATTGGGAATCTTTATGCACAGAAATTGCAGAAGGTAAATCTAAATGTGGACATACCACTTGTAGCCTCCAACCTCAAATGCATTGCTCCGAAGTTCTCTTTTGTTAATTTGCGAAAATTTATCAATCTTCCACGTATATTTTCCATATAACTGAGAAGGCTTTGGTTCTGCATCATAACAAGAGTTCAATTGCACAACACAGATCTCGTATATTTCCCACAATATTATTATGTGAAACTAAATTCAAAAATTCAAGAGAATAGACGATGAATCAACCACAGGCTGCCACTTTCAAATTTCAAAAAGAATGTCATTCACCTTTCAGCAAGAGATTCATGGTTCGGTTCAACTTTAACGAACAGAAATATTTCAAGCGAAAGAGGAGAAAATGTTACCACCTTAACTCATAGAATTATCGATGTTGAAGTGATCAGACAAGTAATTACCCGAATCTATATGCAAATCTTCGGACCAACTAAAGAGAATCATGGTCTCACACCATAAGAAGGTTATATTAGGATTATGGTTTCTTTGGTGGGGTGGGGGTGAGACAGAATGGATAACAACGTTTAGAGTGACTTTAAGCTTTACTTTTATAACTACAATATTTTCTATCACTTCAACATTTTAATCAACGCTCATGTTCCATGATGTACATGATGTACATGTTGATTTTACAATATCAATCTTTTAACGGACACGACTAGAGCAACTATCTCAACTCATCGCCGTCTCATGATATTTTCCATGCAAGTGGAAAAACCTATGATGATGATGTTTTTGGAATTTCATCTCGTTTCTCCTTCGTATGAAGGTTGCGTCAAGAAGGGCATCCGGCGAAAACTTTGTCACTTTACTTTTTGTGTGAATTTATAGTGTCAACTAATTTTAGACAATGACACTATAAACTTCACGCCACCGACCCCACATAGTTGGATAAGATGCAATTGATGATGACTTCCACATTTTAATCCTTTTCATCCTTTTATTTACATAGAGGCGTAACGCTCTGTATGTTGATTTGTTACTAATTAACCCTTACACAAGCATAAGATATTCACTAATTGGCTGATCGTACAAAAATTATAGAACGATTCAACAAAGAACAAGGAAACTATTAAACAATATAAGCAATATTTTCCTGGCATGCATCCTCTCACCATAAGCACCTAAGTTTCCAAATGAAAATTTCAGGCACACCTTCATATATGCATCAGTTCGAACTTACAAGTTCAGTGTCCTAACAAACATGCTGCTTTGCAAAAAACAACAGAAAGGAAAGCAAAGACATTAATATTTGCATAACTAGGTCAATATAAAGAAGAAAAACGTGAAATTAGCCAAAACTGGGTACCCAAGATTTTGCCACTACCTTAGCTTTTCTGGACATATATATAATAAAAGAAAACCCTGTCCAAGGTTTTACAACACCCCAATTCTTAAAAAGAAAATAAACGCCACTCAGACACATTTAAAATCACCAAAATTTGTAATTTTTTCCCACCAAACACATCAACAGATTAATCACCATAGTCTTGATATGAACCCCTGATGCCCAATAAAGAGGTGACTATCTAGTTCAACTAAAAGAAACCATGTGATTGTTCTCGGTCACTTTCACATGATTGCTGTTGTTGCCTCGCAAGAAATCTTCTCCACAACTGTTGATTTCAGTGATGATAAAATTAAAGGCATATAATTGTTGATTTCAGTCATGTGAAATCTTCCCCACGATTGTTGATTTTAGAGAGAACTGTTGACTTCGCTCATGAGAAATCTTCTCAACAATCTTTTCATAAAAGTATTTTCCCTTTTTCTTTTAAGCACGAAGTACCAGCTTGGGACCAAAAAGGTCCTTAACAAATCAAAGTTTCACAGTCGGATGAAAGAGACAGTTGATAACAATATGAACTTGAACGGTTATTTCTCACATGTAAATGCTACCATAACTTTTATATTCTTCTTCTTCTTCTTTTTTACCCTACCATTTCTTTTTTTTTCCCCTTTTTCTAAAGGATCGGTTAACGGGTTCCTTCAAAACATGTGCAGCATTAAATGGCCCGGATGCTAGCACAATTGACCTCGCAGATAGCCTCCTATCTATTTCTAATTCTAACAATTTCTACACCAAGCCCTTTGAACAACTAGACTTCTAAGGCAAGAAAAAATTAATTATAGTGGTGCTGTGGACAGATGTTAAATGCATCGCGCAATCTTTGACCAGTATCGTGTTATTTGCAAAGTATCAACTGCTAAGATCATACAACATAAAATTACAAATACCGTCTTTGAGGGCATGCTTATCATCGATTTCCCAGTAAGAAGGTGAAGTGGATGGACTCCGTTCTCAACTTGCTCCAAAGACCTCCATTCTGCTAATGCTTCCCAGATTGAAATCGCTGCTGCTGATGTCCACTTGAATCCCCTTCAAGTGACCTCCCTCTCCAGACTCCTCGGTCGCAACCCCAGCCATATTCCCGCTCCGTAACTCCCACCACACTTCCCCTACTTCACCTGCTTCAATACAAACTAAACCCATTAACTTACATAAATATATGCATATAAAAGCAAATGATATATACTGAGGTCTAAACATTATTCATGTCTTAAAAATTTGTAAAGCTTTACGCGATCATAATGTATTTAAAAAAATCTTGCATTTTTTTGACAACCGAATAACAAAATCCAATCAAGCTGGCACATTAAAATTTTCACAAGCCAACAAATAAAAATAAAAACTAGTACAGTAATAAATAAAATTCAACAAATTCCATCCCCCAGATGTCCTTAAACCTCAATAAGACACATCAGAGAACACAAATTTCAATAAACCCTAAGTCCTGTTATTCAAAATTGGCCAAAAAATTTGACAACACGGAACAAAAGACCTAATTTATCATCTTTTAGAATAGATATCCATTTAATAAGGCCTAAACAATTTTGAATTATCAGTATTTCTTCGACTCCAAACTGAGAAATCCAATCAAATCACAAACCCACCTCTGAAATCAATAACATCAAAAATACCCCTATTAATACACGCAAACCCTAATTAAAAACCCCAAAATAAGAATCAAAAGCGAATCAAAAACTGAGTAAGATACATTAAACAAGATAATAAAATTGGTGTAGCTCAGATCGAAGACAGAAAACAAACGTACCTTATACAAAAAGAGAATGAAGCTTTGTTATATAATTTGGCGAATGAGTAGTCAAGAGAGATTAGAGAGGTCGCAAGGAAAACAAAAAGTAGAAGCAGAATAACAGCACAAGGAATAGGGTTTTCTTTTTCATTTCATAATTGATTTATTTAAGAGAAGGAAGAAACAATTGAAATATTAATATATTTAGAAGGACATATAGGCATAGTAACAAAATTTCTTGAAAATTTTGGGAAAAGAAAAACTTGAATAAAATACGATATCTTCGTAGAAGCCTAGCATTTAAATAATATAATTTCTAAGAATAATTTATTAAGAATTTTTCCACTAAAATATATAATTTTCGATAAAAAATTTAAATATTTATATTGATATATTTCCTAGTTAATCGCGTATTTACTGCATTTAATTTTGTCGTATAATCGAGTTTTTTTTAATTATTTCCAAATTATCCCGACTAATACCTGAGATACAAATTTTAAGGGCTAATGAATTATTCCCAAATTCGAGATTTGTCACTATCCACATTGGAAAAACACAATTTTTCTTTTCCTTCTCTCAAAAATCATAGTTTAATAGTGATAATCAATTTTTTTTATGAGAAAGTATGAATTATTACTATATTTACATTAATTTATTTATAGGTATGTTGTTACTTTTTGTAAAGTAGATGGACTTTTTTTGTCTTGAGGTTTTTCTTTTTTTCTCCCCCTTTTTTATGTTTTTTTCTAGGGGTTATATCCTTGAGATCTCTTATTCCACTTTATCCGTGAGTGGAACAAGAAAACTCAATCCGTTATATTTTGACTTGTGAGAGTAAGAGTTGATTGGTTGGGCACTTTGTGTGGCTCAAATTTAGAGTTTTACTGGGTCGGGTTTAGCATTGGGTTTGAGCTTTCAAGCAGTCAAACTTCTAAACTCGATAATACGAATTTTAGTTGATTTATGAATAATTTTTTTCTATTCTTATTTGATATGATAATTTATGTTTTTTTGAGAAAATATTGGCCCCTATTATTGCAGAGACTCGAACTCAAGCCTCTTCATTGAAGAATAATACTCGTAGCCGCTGGATATGATAATTTATGGTTAATATATTTGATCTCCTTTAATGAATTTAAAATTTAGATGTAATGATTTTCACATAGTTGATCATTTTGGGGAAAAGTTAGTTATTTTTATGTTCCGACTTCTCATAACTTTGATCATATTTGCAAATCATACCATAAACTTACAATGAGCATTATCTTAAATTTGATCATGTTTGTAAATCGTATCATAAACTTATAATGAGCATTTATTGAAAAGTAATGTTTAATCGTCAATCGCTTTAAGATATTTGTATAATCTCTAATTTTTAATTAATACAGATTCGATGCATTTTCTTTAGTGCCAAACAACGATAAATCTCAAGATATTTTAAAATTGGGAAGTCAAAACTACACTCCTAACATTGCAAACTACTAAAAAGATAATATATTTTCTCGCATCGCAAGATATATAGGTGTCACACGCCTAACTATATTAGCCTTTTTATGTTATGGAATTACCATATGTGTTATTGCTACTTATTTAACTCAACAAAGAATAATGGGAATCGCCAAATCGTATATTAGTTAATTGGCAAGGCGTTAGTAAAATTCAAACATGCGTTTCGGCTCGATTCCCACATAACTCCATCCCCTACCAGGGAAAAAAAATCAACAATAATTGTCAATTTCTTAATTACATGTATGATGGGTATACTATATTTTAATGATTTTAGTCTAACAAGTGTTTAATATATGAATATATTCATATAGCCAATAAGCCCAAGTTAAATTAATAGATTTGATGCGAAATAAAACTTTTTTTTAACAATTTTGATAGATTTGTTCTTGAATAGAAATAAAATCTAAAGGGAAAAACTTTTTTTTATATTTTGATTTTAGTATTTAAATTATTTTTTAGAACAATTTTGATAGTAAAAGAACATTTGGTATTTGTAAAAAATTTCGCCCCTATAAAATAATTTAATAAAATATGTGTATATATATAAGACTTATATAAATTAAATCGGGGCCTTGATTGTCGCCCTCGCGACTATACTCAGCCGACTCTGCGTGCTCGGCCTCATTATTGGTTGCCGAAAAATAAAATCGCATGGCGAGCAAAAACACTTGTGAGTACCACTGCGGCTCAATCATGCGGTTGAAGATCCATCTATATAAAGATACCCAAATTTATAATCCTCGGAGAGTGGTTTGATGCGACTCACAACTTATTGCATAATAATAAAGTTTAATTACAAAAATATTGTTGTGGTTTTGCGGTAATTATAAATGAATCTAACTAAGTTTCAAAATTATACAAGTTATCATTGAGGTTTGAGGGAATGCGGTAAAACTAATGGGATTCGTGTACAATTAATAATGCCCCGACAAATTTAAAAATAAATGAAGGAAAAACATGAAGTGGGGTGACAAAAGTACCCCCATATAGTTTGGAAATCCATGGGTGGTAATTTCTTCTTCGTAATGGGGAGAGGACAGAGACGGGTCCGAATTTTTTAAAGTGGGGGCACATAACACTACAAGAAATTCTAATTTACCTACATAATTAAAAAAAAAAATTATTTTCCCCCAATTATACCGAATCACATACGCTTTTAAATTTACTGACAGAAATAGTACTGTAGGTATTTACCAACAGTTTTAGATTTTGTAGGTAAATATTTACCTACAACGATATTACCTACAACGATTTTACCTACACATTACAATTATCTTAATATTTTACCTACAAATTTATCTGTAGGTGAACTGATTTTTTCTTGTAGTGTAATAAATACAATTATAAACTATATCAAAAATAATTAATTGAGGCAAATTTTATATTTTAACGTAATTAATATGTAGTTTTTGTAAACTTATATTACACTAATAATGTTATATAACACTATTAATACTTTTCTAAATAATATTATATAATACTTTTTGATTTATAATATTATAATGTTAATAATATTTTGTAAATTATAACTTTAAGATAATGTTATATAAATAATAAATAGAAAAAAAAAAACTTACGGGGGCACGTGGCCCCGTAAGTGGAGCTGTGGCTCCGTCACTGGGAGTGGGTATTTGTAAGATTCCACAATAAGTTTTTGAAGTCGTGTAATTTGTGGAAAATTGAAATAATTTTCATTATTCTTGCGTTTTTATTATATATTCAAATTTCAGTTTTCCTTGTTTGTGATTATATGCTTAAGATAGTTGGTGATAATATTTATTTGTGATTTTTGCATGTATTGTGTGCATTGTTTTGATGAAAACTTTTGTGATAGGCATGCATTAACATAGTAAAAAGGGTTGTTCTTTTTTTATGTTTGATATTACGCTTTGGTTGTTTTGTAGGAAAATGATTATTATATTTGTATCACTTTGTGGTCATTTGGAGCATTGAGGATAGTAGAAGCGTAGAACCCTTGAGATAGTGGAAATTTATGTGCAACGGATAATTTACTAAAATCTTAAATAATTACGTAGCTTATGATAAAACTAAAGGATGTTTTTGTAATCGAGTTCCAACAATTAGCGGTGTTTTTTTTTTTGAATGCCTTGTGAATAGTATTTCCTACTTATAATATGTGAACAATACCAGAGTATTTTTGTATTTTTCACGTCAAGAAATTTTGTTATGTCAACTACAACCGAGATAAAATGTTATAGAAGAAATAAACCTCACGAGTATTTTTGTAATTTTGAAATTTTGCTCGATTATTGTTGTGATTATGATTTCTTTGCAACATCGTCTTCACTATAACAAATACTATTATCCGTAGCTAGAAAAGATATAAAACGATACACAACCCGCCACATACAACATTTCTCCAACTAAAATCCACATTACATAAACTAACCAAAAACAACATATTCCATAGCAAAAACACAAAATCTTAGTACAACATGAAAACCTCAACTTCATAACAACACACTTACATCACAAAACATTGAAATGATAAACAACAAAAAAAAAAAAAAACTTGAAAGAAAAGTGAGAAAACATCCACAAGTAATTCATCCAACCCGAGGCACCTCGACCACAATTCCTTGCCATTAACAAAAACTCGAACTCTATCACATCCACTACAACATAAATGACATTAGGTAACACAAATTTGTGTAAGTCCAAGCGACTACGATAATCTAGAGGTGGGGGTGAATAGATTATCTCCATCTTTTCGATTTCGCCTCTTTTTTTCGAATCAATTACGCCAAGACAATAATAAAGGTGCGGAATGTAAACAACACGCGACGATTTATGGAGGTTCAACCCACCTAGGGCCTAATCCTCTACCACCCCAAGATCTCCTGGATGGATTTCAAAAAGAAAAAGATTTTATTAATTACCACAATTAATACAACATCTTACAACATCACCTTGAAGAGCACCACACTCTTCTTCAACACCACCTTTGAGATTACCACAATCTCTCTTGAAGATTACCACAATATCCAACGGCACCTTGTGAAGATTACCACAATCTTCAACCTTGAAGAATACCAAATTCTTCAATACCTCAAGAGCACCACACTCTTGAAACACCTATCACCTAGATCACCAAAGTGTATTCTTTCCACAAGAATACTCACAAGGATGTCTTGTGTTGAATGATGACAAAAATTCAAGATTACAACTCTATGAAACCAATACAAAGATTGAGTGCAAGTGTAATCAAGAATCAAAAGGCCTAGACCTCAAGATGTGAAAGTGAAATACTTAGACTATAAATACAACAAGAGTGTTGAATATGAAAGCTTGAAATTTGCAGATTTCTTGTTGTGTTGTTGTTTTTTTGTGTCTTCAATTCATCCTCTATTTATAGGGAAGTCTTCACCAACATAGCTCCTCCTTCTTCACTTTTGTCTACAAAAAGAGGATCACAAGATGTAGAAATATTGTACAAAATTGAAAAGCAAATCTTGTCACACAGATTGAGTTACCATTGGAATTTTTTGTCATTACAAAATAGCATAGGCGACCGGTTGCCCCGTATAAGATTTCGAACGTTTGAATGAAAATAGTGCGATCGAGGTAGGGGTTGCGGGGGTGCGACCGGCGCCCTCTTGTGCGACCGGTCGGCCCTCCCCGGACCGATCCCCGCTCTTTTTTTGTACGAAATGATTTCTTTCTTTTCTTTCAAGTTTCAAACTCTTCAGTACCGACGATGCTTTGGGCGACCACCAATCGACCTCCAATTTGAAATGTTGTCCGATTTTTGTCAAAATTAAACTTTAAGAAATACTTCAAAAAATTAGTAAAAATATTTTAAATCACTTGGGAGTATTTGGACAACATTTATAAACATTGTTTTGGTGTAAAAACCAATTAACACAAAATCATCAAAAGTGTTGTCCAATTTTTATCAAATTAAAAACTCTACGAAATACTCCAAAAATTAGTAAAAATATTTTAAATCATTTAGACTATTAGGACAACATTTAGAAACATAGTTTGAATGTAAAAACCCATTAACATGAAATCATCAAAAGTGTTGTCCAATATTTTAGTCTAAAATAAACTTGAATAAATACTCCTAAAATTAGTAAAAACAATTTAAATCATTTAGGAGTATTTGGACAAAATATAAATAACATTGTTTTGGTGTAAAACAAAATCATCAAAATCATGATAAAAACATTTTAGGAAGTTGATTTTAAAACAAAAATAATTTTCCTGGTCTAAAACATCAACCATTGTAAGCAAGATTCATCATAAGTACAAACACACAAGGATAGGAGCAAAGATTTTTCAAAAATATTTTTGCACAAGCTCCCCTATCAATATGCATATCAAGAACAAGTATACAAGCAACAACTAAAAGCTTAGCTTATACAACTTAAGCTTGAATTCCATGAGCTTATAAGCTCCCCTCACAAAAGCATCATTAGTCAAGTATAAAAGTCCATAATACATCAATTGGACTAAGAATCATTCTACTATTGGCTTTTAAGAGCCATAGCTTGTAGCTTTTCTTGCAAGCTTATTTGCAAGCCTATTTCCGCTTCTTTGAGCATTTATGCGTTTTCCTGTTTCTCCCCTTGGAATCATCAAAAGAATGTTAGCACGATAAACACATCATACAATTATATCAAAGTGCGCAACTTAATCGATTTATCGACATATTGATCATTGAAGCTTAAATTCAATAATAAGGAGAAGTCAATCATGTGATTTATAAAAGCTTATTTGATTGACAAAACATGATCTCTATAAATATATAAGACATTTCAAATCAAGAGAATCATGTAGGTGATGAATTTTTCATAGAAGCATTTTGTCGAACACTTGGCGTAAGGCGAATAAAACAAGAGATATATAACGCCTTTGTAATACATTTAAGCCAAAAATTTTCATCACCAATATCAATACTACAACATTCATCTATCAACAATAATCATGCACACCACAATTATACAAGAATTCCATCAAAAAACAACACATAAGCATTTTCTCAAGGGTTCAACCCAATTGAGATTAAAGGAGAAATTAAACTTACCAATCAATCGGAGAAGTTTTCAGTAATACAGATGATATACTCGTACTATAAACCCAAAAATATAGAATATACGAGAAAGAAATCATTTTGGGTGAATTGTGTGTGAAATTTGCAAAGGGGTTTGATTTTGGAAGAAAAATAACCAAAATAACGAAATGAAGGATGAAGCAATTTTATTTTAAAATGGTCCGACGACCTGTTGGGGTCTTGGGTGACCGGCCGACGGCATGGGTGACCGGTCGGCCTTGCCCTACCAGCCTGCTGGTTCATCATGTTTTCCAAAATCCGAAGTTTTGAACCAAAAATCCGATTTTTCGCCCCTAAGTTTTAAAAACGTGCAAAATGCAAACATAGACCTCATTCAATATACATTATGTCATAATCAAGCTCGAAATGAGGTAAAAAGACTCGACGGTAAATGAACATTAAACACATCTCAAGTTTTTGTTAAAAAACGCAATCCCTTAAAAGATATCAAATCTCAATATATTTAGTTCGATTATGACGAACCATATTTTGAGAAATTGTTAACACCGAACTTGTTATCCCTAAAAAATAAGAACGTTTTAATACTTTGGATATACAAGTCATAAGTAGAAGTGCTTTTTAAACATTTGAAAATTTCTTTTAACGACACTTAAATGAGATTCGTTGGGATGGTTTTGAAGTCGAGCATATAGACATAAGGCATATGGAATGTCGAGTCTATGGAAATAATAAAAGAAGACGTACCTCGAACTTGTTTGTCAATCAACATGCCTTCCTCAACCTTTGTCAATCTTTACATTGGTAGCCATAGAGGTTGAGATGGTTCTTCCTTTTTCAATGCCTCACTTCTTCTTTTGTTGAGTACAACCACCTTCTTGGCATTGTTTAACTTGAAGTTCAAAGAAGAATTTGAGCTCCCCAACATGCTCATCTCAAGTTCACCTTGCATCAACTTAGAAAAATATCTTGCACAAATGTTCATTAGTAGCACCAAAAATCATAAATATGCACAAGTAAGCAATCTTGCCCTTTTTCAAAAACAAGTAGAGTAGAATCAACTTTACCTTTTGTAAAATTATTTTGCAAAAATAGCTAAGTCTATCAAACCATACACGGGTACTTGTTTTAAACCATATAAGGCCTTTTATAAAAATCATTTGGCCTAGAAAATTTTTAAACACCGGAGGTTGTTTTATATAGACTTCTTCTTGAATAAAACCATTTAGAAAATTGGATTTAACATCCATTTGGTAAAGCTTGAAATTTTCTTAAAGCAAGAATGGGCAAGTATAATGCAAATAGCTTCTAAATGTGCTATGAGTGCAAATGTTACATTGAAATCATTACCTTATTCTTGACAATACCTACTAACATTGCCTTGTTCATCAAACTTGTTCCGAAATACAAAAATTTCTGCAAAATCTCAACAAAGAATTTTGCACAAGAGCATAGTGATATAGAATAATAGAAACACTATAACAAGTAAAACACACTATGCTTTCAAACACATTATCAAGAGTTCCATAAAACATTTGAGTTCAAATAAGCTTATATGAAGCTATATAAGGTCTCTTTTGAAATTTGAAAATCCTAGAGCATATAGTTGAGACCTCATTTACAAGAAGCATATGAACAAGAGCTTTGACAAAGCAACCAAGAATAATGGCATTTATATATGCAATAAAATGCATAACTTAAAAAACGAATAAAAATCAAATGTTTTATCAAAACAAAATATAATCCTTTACAAATCTAGGATAAAACAAGCTATGTCAAATAATGCCTTTCTAAAAATCAAAACATCTCTTAATGGCACTTGTATAAGCACATAGGCATATGACAAAAATATATCGAGTCTATAAGATAAATACCAATGATGAGCGTACCTCAATAGTTTAAGCATCTCTTGAAGAGGATGGGAAATATATATCCTACACATATCTTAAACAAGTATAGCACAAGAATAATTGTAATAGTGTAGGCTAGAGCAATGATATATGTGACAAGTATGCTTATGCCATAAAAATCCATAAGAGATGATAAAACACTATAGTTTAAACAAGAACATGCAAGGTCCTCCTTTTAAAAAGAATTTCAGAACACACAAATATATTGAAGACCTTAATTTTAAAAATAAATTTTGAAAACTCATTTTGAAAAATTAGGCACAATTACGAACATGCATAATAACAAAATAAAATGCATATGATGAGATACAGCTTTACCAATTACGCCATTTCCATAGGTTATGTCTTTCCCGTTGTTGATGGTATCTTCCCTTTGAAAATCATCTTGTAGATGACGATTTCTCTAATTGCTCCATTTCCAAGCATTGTGGCTTTCCCATTGTTGATAATGCCTTTCTCTTGAAAATTCATTTTGGTGATGTCTTCTCCTTTGATTAAATGAGATGGTCATTTGATGTCTTCTTGGCGGTATGTATTTTCCGATTATTAGTCCTGTCAGGGGACCTAATATGACATTATTTTGTGGTACCCTCAAGTGTTTGGGTCCTTTGAATTAGCTTTGAGACTTTTAGGTCTCCGATAATAATTAGAGTTATTTCTAGCCCGACAAGTATTAACCGTGTGACCCGTTTTACCACAATAAAAACACGTAGTAATTTTGGGAGCATAATGACCAACATGCATAGGGACTTGATTTCTTTTCACATAATTAACAACACTAGGCTTATGATCAAGTCCTTGTTTCAATTTATCACAACTATGAACATCAATAATATCGGTCATTTATCTAATACTCAAGTTAAATTTTGATAAATCATTTTTCATGCAATTAATATCCTCAACAAGAGAATCGTTTTCTTTCTCAAGGTTTCTAACCTTGTCAAGTGTGGTGGTGTGAGCACATGATAGATATTATTTCATAGGAAGTAAATAAACTATCCTTATCATTTTTCAAAACAATGAATTTCTTTTTCAAATTTTTGTATTTAACAAGTAAGCTTTGGAATTCATTTTGAAGTTCATCAAAATCATTTTGCAAATCACTATAATCATTTTGTAATTCATTATCATAAGAAGTGGAGGGTTTTGAACTTACCTCGTTTCTTCTTCTTCAAGCCCATAAGACATCGCTCGTTTTCATCGACGTCGGAAGTTGTAGGAAGCTCATCCCAAGTTGGGTTTGTATCCATTTGAGAAGTAGATGCTTTTGAGTGGATCCTTTCATTTGCATATACTTCTTCTAATTTTCTCCATACTTCATGTGCCGATTTAATTCCTACAATATGATCATATTCCAAAATGGTAAGTGAACAATACAAAATATTAAGAGCTTTACCATTTAAGGAGATGATTTTCTTCTCTTCATCATTGAGCTCTTTGAGGCCTTTGGAGGTGTGTGGTGTGTCCATCATCGGAATGGATTCTTCATTTACGACCGTGTTCCAAATATCGAACCCGCAACTTTGTAGATAGCATTCCATTCTTTCTTTCCAAAATATATAATTTTTGGAATTAAATAGTGGTGTCTTGGTGGTGGAGGCGCCGGTAAGGTAGACTTCGTTCGTAGCCGATGATCGTTCCTCTTCACTCGCAATGTGGAACGAGCTTGCCAAAGAGTTTGGCTTTGATACCACTTGTAAGTCCAAGCGGCTACGATAATCTAGAGGGGGGGTGAATAGATTATCTCCATCTTTTCGATTTCGCCCTCTTTTTCGAATCAATTATGCCAAGACAATAATAAAGGTGCGAATGTAAACAACACACGACGATTTATAGAGGTTCAACCCACCTAGGGCCTAATCCTCTACCACCTCAAGATCTCCGGATGGATTTCAAAAAGAAAAAGATTTTATTAATTACCACAATTAATACAACATCTTACAACATCACCTTGAAGAGCACCACACTCTTCTTCAACACCACCTTTGAGATTACCACAATCTCTCTTGAAGATTACCACAATCTCCAACGGCACCTTGTGAAGATTACCACAATCTTCAACCTTGAAGAATACCAAATTCTTCAATACCTCAAGAGCACCACACTCTTGAAACACCTATCACCTAGATCACCCAAGTGTATTCTTTCCACAAGAATACTCACAAGGATGTCTTGTGTTGAATGATGACAAAAATTCAAGATTACAACTCTATGAAACCAATACAAAGATTGAGTGCAAGTGTAATCAAGAATCAAAAAGCCTAGACCTCAAGATGTGAAAGTGAAATACTTAGCCTATAAATACAACAAGAGTGTTGAATATGAAAGCTTGGAAATTTGCAGATTTCTTGTTGTGTATTTGCTTGTGTTGTTGTTTTTTTGTGTCTTCAATTCATCCTCTATTTATAGGAAGTCTTAACCAACATAGGCTCCCAACATAGGCTCCTCCTTCTTCACTTTTGTCTACAAAAAGAGGATCACAAGATGTAGAAATATTGTACAAAATTGAAATCTTGCACAAATTGCAACGGTTGGAATTTTCTTTGTCACAAAATAAAGATAGGGCGGCCGGTTGCCCCGTATAAGATTTCGAACGTTTGAATGAAAATAGTGCGATCGAGGTAGGGGTTGCGGAGGGTACGACCGGTCAAGGGGGTGCGGCCGCCTGTGGTGCGACCGTCGGCGCTCCCCGGACCGGTCCCCCTGCCTCTTTTTTGTACAGAAATGATTTACTTCTTTTCTCGTTTCAAGTTTCAAACTCTTCGTAAATTTGACCTCCAATTTGAAATGTTGTCCGATTTTTGTCAAAATTAAACTTTAAGAAATACTCCAAAAATTTAGTAAAAACATTTTAAATCACTTGGGAGTATTTGGACAACATTTATAAGCATTGTTTTGGTGTAAAAACCAATTAACACAAAATCATCAAAAGTGTTGTCCAATTTTTATCAAATTAAAAACTCTAAGAAATACTCCAAAAATTAGTAAAAATATTTTAAATCATTTAGGAGTATTAAGGACAACATTTAGAAATATAGTTTAAATGTAAAAACCCATTAACATGAAATCATCAAAAATGTTGTCCAATATTTTAGTCGAAAATAAACTTGAATAAATACTCCTAAAATTAGTAAAAACAATTTAAATCATTTAGGAGTATTTGGACAACATATAAATAACATTGTTTTGGTGTAAAACAAAATCGTCAAAATCATGATAAAAACATTTATCTAACAATTTGTAGCACTTTTTACATAAGGTACATATGTAACACATGTTTGTAACACTTTTACATTACAATATTTATGTAACACTTTTGTATCACTTTATCAAAATGTAACACTTATATGTAACACTTTTATATAAGTAACACTTTTTAAGTATCACTTTTTTGTTATTTCTTTTGTAACGCAAATAGGTAACACTTTTATCAATATGTAACGCTTATATGTAACACTTTTATATAAGTAACACTTTTTAAGTATCATTATGTTTTTGCTATTTATTTTGTAACGCAAATAGGTATCACTTTATTTAAGAAGCATTCTTGGCAACAATATATTTTATTGATTGTAACACTTTTTAAGCTATATTTTAGTAACACAAAATTATAGTATAACTATCATTAAATGATGTCAAAGATTTATTTAATTAATTGATGTGACCGCACTAAAAATTGTAGACATCATGTACTGCTTTTTTTAATCGAATTTTTGTTTACTTTTTACAAAGTATTTTAGTTTTGCTTTTATTATTTTATTTTTTACGAAGGCAATTATCTTAATACCGACGGAAAATGCGCATGTATATATTTTATTATTATTATTTATTTATTTTTTAATTTTTACTAACTGAGACCAATTTCATCGTTAACTTTTTTTTTTTATTTTTTTTACTTTTTTTTAAAAAAAATACCAATAAAAATTGATGTTGTCGGTAATTACTTAGGAATTTTTCCGTTGGTAAATTATTATTTCGTAATTTTCTTTATTATTTAATTTTTTTATCAAGTTAGAACTTTTTTATCCGTTTAAATTAATTTTATATTTTTATATATTTTTTATTTTTACCGATTGAATATTTATTAGTCGATAAATTTATTTTATATACTTTTTATATTTTAATTTATTGTGTCCTTTAATATATAATATAATATAATTTTCAAACTATCTACTATACAATATAAAACTTGATATATACAAAGTATATAATATAATTTAATACATATATTATAAAATATAATCTTTATTGTATAAAATATATATATATATATATATATGTGTGTGTGTGTGTGTGTGTGTGTGTGTTTGTGTGTATATGTATATATAAAACAAAGCAAAAGTCGTAATAAAAATCAACTTAGCAAATTGCCACTTCTATACATAACAATCGTGGGTTCGAATCTAATTGGTGGCAAAAATAGTATTTCTACGAAATGATACAAAAAAAGTGTTACATAAGATTTATATGTAACACTTTAGAAGTATTTTTTAAAGTGTTACAAATATAAAAAGTGTTACAAAAAAGTGTTACATAAGATTCATATGTAACACTTTAGAAATATTGCTTCAAAGTGTTACCAATAGAAAACTTAATGTAGCACTTAGAAAAAGTGTTACTAAAAGCTAATAAAAGTGATATCTTTGACTATAGGTAGCACGGGCAACTGCAGCGCCATAAAAGTGCTACCTATTGTCTATAGTAACATTTTTATTGTCATTAGGTAACATTTTTGATTGTTACCTAATGTCATTTATGTTGTAGTGATCGAAAACCACCACTCACAATGCTTCCTTCTTCAACAATGGTGGCATTCATTTTCTTGTTCTCACCCTCAATGATGGCTGCTGCAGCCTGCCCGTAAGTGCCCATTAGTTCCGCCATGACTTCTTACCTACAAACAATTTTTTTCGAAACATAAACACAATCGAAATAAATATCAAGGAAAAGATCGCTAATAAAAAGTTGATAAAACTCCAAATTAAATCGTGACATGGTATATGGTTGCGTTAATATTCGAGTACTTGATGAAAGGCTTACCAGTGCAACTAGCCATTGTTGATGATTTTATTTATTTATTTTTGCTGTGTTTAGTTTCTTTATGCTAGTGATATAAGGAGATTAATGGGGGTGTTTATATAGTAGAAAAGGTGAAGTAATTGCCCTGAAGTTGATTAAATATAAGTTGGCCGGCTGGGGAAGTTTGTAATATTTGTATGGAACTAATTAAATGGACATGCTGGATCTTAGTACTAAAACTTTTTGTTTAATTCTCAAAGTGATAGAAGACAAGGATATCTTTTAATAAATTGGCTGCATATAAGAACAATTATTAGTGACAAAAAGTGAAAACACAAAGGAAAAGTGTTCTGTTTGAAGGATTTGAGTAACAGCCAAGAAGGTATATATGTCCTTCACTTTATTTAAGAATTAAGACAGAAATGTAATTATATTTTTACTTATGTTGTTTGGCAGAGAGATTAAAGCATTAATTGCTTTTCTTCTAACACTCACATAGATATCCTATAATCTCAACAACAGACACATTATTATTTGTCGAATTTTTTGTTTGAAATTTTCTTATATCCATGTTGTCAGTTGCAATTAGGTACCATGAAAACTGCGTAACAAAACTTGTCGATTATAAAGTGATTATAAGGGGAAGCCTTCAACAATGGCTTTACAAACAAAAAAGGAAAAATTACAAGAAAATGAATCTGATTATTACAACTTGAAAAGACAGAAGCCGAGTCGAGTGGAACTCTTTCCGCAAGACAAATACGTCCGGGCTAGCGCTCACGGTACGACGTAATGTCCCCAAAGATAAAATGGCTTAGCCTCTTTTGTGTACAGTAGCACCACTGAAACAAAAGCACATTTCGAACTTGAAGGAGCGAGAACTGGTTCCTGGACTCGAATGCAGAATGAAGTGTTCTTGAAAGTGTTCTTCGAAATATTACGATACTTTTAACGACACCTTTGAAATATGCAGAGAGTATGCGATTTTTTATGTGTTGAAAATTTGCAATGAAACCAGCTATATATAGACAACAAAAACCCACCTGCATGGAATTAAACATGGTAAGTTAATGGGCATTAACCTTCCTTGTAACTAGGGCTGAGCAAACGACCGGTTCGGTGCAAAACCGAACCGAACCGTAAAAAACCGAAAACCAAATTTATATTTTTTCAAACCAAAACCGAACCGCACTGCTAGAAAAGCCGAACCGTTTGGTTCGGTTCAATTTTTTGGTTTGTGTTTTATCTTGGGCTTTTATTTTTTTCACAAAAACTCCTGTCAGACCATCTAACGGGTCTAACCTGTTAGACGAATCTGACCCACGATGGGTTTTTGGTAATTTCATGCACTCGGTGGCATGTTAAGTAATATTTTCTGAACAAAGTGCATTCAAAAAGTATTAGTAGTTCCTTGAAAATGTATTAGTAGTTCCTGGGGAGTATTTTAGTAGTTTTCCTGAATATAATTAATTTTTTCTCCCAAAAAGTATTAGCATTGTAGGTCCCAAGGGGTGTAAATAAGGTTTAGAAGGGGGGGTTGAATAAACCTTACCAACTTTTCGATTTTAGTCCTTTTAAAATATTACAGAGTTAACACACAACTAAGTCCTTGAGGGACAGCTAAGTTAGTTAATCAGCAGAGTTAGCCACTCAACAGACTCGATAGAGCCGTTGATAAAATAACTCAAATTGTTTAGCCTAAACCTTAACTTGGCTGTGTTGAGTTTTTCAGCGGAAGACTTAACACCCTTGAATTTGATTTAAACTTGTTTTAACACTTGATTTTAGCACTTAGTTTTTAATCAGTTGGATAGCAAATTATCATCGAGGTATAAGTATGCGAAATAAAAGTCTTTGAAATGTAAATGACACAAATGATTTTTATAGAGGTTCAAGATGGGGTAATTCTTCTAATCCTCTATTCTCCAACTCCCGAGAGGAATCCACTAAGTAATGATCGGTTCACAAAGTGGTTATCAGTCTAGAGACAAGTCTTGATCACACAGCTGACTTGCTCCTTGGACTCAGTCTAGAGATGCCTTGGTCACACAACTGGCTTCTCTTCCGACTCAGCTTCTTCACAGGGCAACTGCCTTGCTACTTCAGCTCACTTTCTCAAGCTTCTTGGATTTGATCACGAAGCCCTCCAATAACTTGAGACTGGTTCGACCTTGAACCTTCCTACAATCCTCCTTGGAAAGTAGACCCCTTTTGATTCTTTAAAAGTTTCCTCTTCAACAGTTTGAAGTTGTCTTTCCTTCACAGCTTTGTGTTGGATTGATTTCCTTCGAGTTTTAGGCTTGAGGATTTTTGCTTGAATATCTTGAGAAAATTTTGCAGGTTATAGTTTGAATATTGCTTGCTCGTTCGTGGTTCAGGTTTCCTTTTCTCAATGAGTTTCCTCAGCCTTTTATAGTGAACTTTCAAAAATCTGCCCATTGAAGAGATAGACTGATTTTCAAAAGACAGTTGTGTTCGTTGGCTTGTCTTTTCTTGGTCTCCAATCTTGAGATGTAGACCTTTCCTCATATTAAATGAATGTTCGACTTTTCGTGTTCGACACGAGTGCGATGCTTCCCATTGGTTTATTCCTTTTGCACACTTCTCGGGACGAGCGATTTAAGACCAGCGGATGGAAGTATTACTTATTTAAGTAATGTTCTTGACTTACGGCAACGGATTCCTTTCAGTTGACTTCTCTTGGTTGTCGCTTATTTCCCGAGGTGACTTGAGTCTGCTTCAATCATTTGAAGACTCAACCGTCACTTTGAACTTGTGACTTGGCTTCTTGAGATGACTTAGATCGACACTTCACACACTGCTCCTCACCGATACATCTCCATCCAGATTCTTGATCTTCTTTCTTGGCCATACTCAAATTGCTCCACAACGGAGTCTTCATTTCGATCTTAAGTTGACTTCTTATATTTCCAGGCTTAGGACTAACTTAGCTTAGCTTTTCAAATTTATCTATTACAATGAAAATTACAAGGAAAATGGGGTGCCAACTTTCTAGTTTAAGTTTTATATGGCATTCATCAAAATCTACAAAATAAATTTCCTAACAATTTCCCCCTTTTTGATGATGCCAAAACTTAAAAATATTAAACAACATGTAAACAACAAAGATACATACAAACAATGTAGTAACAAAAGAATGTATGCGTAGAATCAATTATTTTATTGATCATAACATTCTTGTCCTTTACATTTGCTAAAAAGTGTATCAAAGCATATTTAAATCTAAGCAAATTACAAGCATCTATGCTAAGATACAAATATAAAGTGAGAAATTACAAAACACTTTATTGAATATACATATGACTTACACAAAGATATATTTACAAGAGTAAAATACATGAAGGGTTCGCAACAACACTTCATCGCCTTCGCCGCCTCTTTTTCCTCTTGACTCTGTCATCATCACTCTCTTTCTTTTTCTTTCATCTCCAAATGCTTTCTTCTTTTCATAAGCTCTCTTCGTAGCATCATCTTTTTGCTTCATGTCTTACCTCTCTTGCCATAGCCGGTCTTGTCTTCCTTTTTCCTCTTCTATTCTTTTTACGTAGTCAACATTCTTCCTAGCCACTTCCCGGATTCGCTTACTTCATCATACCCAACCCAAAGATCCTTCCCTTCTTACCGGGATCTGCATATTCAATATTTTTGGGTAAAGGTCTAGGTCAAACACCTCTTCCTCCACCACTTCTTCCTCATCCTCCGGGTGTATATCTTTGTCAGAGTCTTCCGCTACCGCTTGAATGGCCGCTGGTAGTCTCGCGCCTATCACCTTCTTCGCACAACTTAAGACCACTTATCCCAAGATGATCCCGTGCTTGGGCTACGACATCTTCCGGAAATAGCCTTCGGATTCGGCGTCTTAAATTCTTCAACTAATCTTGCTCGGATCCGTCATCCGAATAGCATCTTGATCCTTCCCTACCTAAATGCCACCAAATTGTTTCATCACTACTTCAATGCGGGCATCTGTCTTTCTATCGAACTTTAATCTGCTACTACAATCTTTCTTTTCTCTGACATGGGCACAGCAGAGTGTTCGATCGGCAGAGTTACTGGAAGTTTGTTGATAATGGATGCTGTGACATGACCTTGCTGAGGGGTTTCAGCAATCATTAAGGTCAAATCCTTTGACTTTTCCCCCTCAACTGCTTTTCCCTTTTTCTTCTCATCAGCTGCTTTCTCACCAGCTGCTTCTTCTTTCAACTTCCTTAGGTACTCCTCTTCCCCCTTTTTGGCATCATCAATGGAGAGAGGGACCCCAGGGAACATTCCTACGAGCATGAAGTCCACTGGCTTTGAGCCGAGTTACGCTTGAGTCTCGCGGCATGTCTTTGTTCGAAATTCTGAACGAGTGGCCTTTGATTCAGCTGCCACCAATTTCATTTCAGCCATGAGAAGGCTGAACTTTGCATTCATGTTCTCCTCAAGATGCAGAATTTCTTTTCGATGAAATTCACGCGAGAACTCCATTTCGATTGTGTGGGAGGTATGCAATCTTTTCCATATACGCTGTATCCTCTCGCTTCATATCGGCATTATCGGCCTCCAAACAAGCATCTTATTGTACAATGCCTTGAAATATCGAACTTGTTCATATCGCATTGCACTCTGCTAACACTATTCCCCGATCCTTACCACTATCCCTCTTAAGTCTGCTATGAGGTTGGCATCTCTATTGTCTAGACGCAGATCTAATGAGGCCTGGTGCTGTTTGATCTTCTCAAAATCTCCACAGATTTTCTTGAAGCTTCACGGATCTCAGCTGTCACTCCTGATTTAGCTGCCGGCCATTTTGCAATGAAATCAAAGTTTGCTGGCACAATGGAGTCTGTAGGGATTACTGGATATTCTCGAACGGTGTATGTCATTTTGCGCTAGCTCAGCGGCTCAAGTGAAAAAGAAAATAATTGCTCAAAAGTATCATCTCGCACATAAGGGATTGAAATTTTAGTCTCAGTACTGTGATGATCCTGGTTGAGTCGGTACTATTGTAATTGTGGGAGCCCGCACGAGATGACTCGGATACAATCCGGGCCTTTTTGAGTGGGTTGACCCGTGATGAGCCTCAACTATCTTAACAACTTTTTCGGCCTCGGTGGATTTTGCTAAGTGAAGTACACAGTCCTCGACTTCATCATCGGCGTCATTGGATGATAATGAAACTTTGGGGCTTAGTTCATCATCGGTTGAATGTTTGACGAAGCGACTTTGAAACTCGATGACTCGTCAGGAGAACATCCTCACCGGGTCCTTTTAATGTTCAACAGTGTGGACTCGGTTTCATCTTGAGACCCCGAAAATGATATGTCGGGTTTTCCTAGAGTCATGAAGTGCACTTATCTCCTTCTCGATTCAAGAATGTTAACAGGGAGGATGTTCGAACTTCTTGAGCTTTACCCGGGAGGTCTCAACTTCCTTGGGCCTTCAACACCTCCCCGCAGTCTCAATCTGCAGAGAGGCCTTTTACATTCCTTTCGACAAGAATAACCGTCTTAGGGTCTTGGACCATGGCATCCAAAGGAGTCTCAACCCTTGACTACACTTTCACCGCCCATAGTGTTAACTCCCGGGCATTTCCATCCTCAGTGCCTCGATCGCAACAAAGAATGTTCTCGACTGCAGCAGCGGTGACACTTCGATTGGGACAGACTCAACCGTCCGAGCCGTTAATGCCAACTTTCTTTGTGGTTCTTTTTCGCCTTCACTCCGCCTCATTTCTTCAATATGGAGTCATCTACAACATCATCCGACCTGCCGCGGTGGAGTGAGTTTCCCCCTCCGGTGGCACCACCGGTGAGTGGATCGATGATGGGGTCACTCTTCTCCGGACTCGCGGCCGCCCGTGAGTGCTCAACCATTGGGGCGGTGGTAAAACACCTTGATGGGGGGTTGGCTCAACTTGGTGCCCAAATTTCCGTTTCATCGCCAATTCCCTGGAACCATCCTTAGATCGACAGGGGACGTAGTCAGCGAACGACCGAGGAAATATGTTGTGCTACTCCCAAAGGATCCGTTTGCGGAGAGAGATTGTGAGGACTCTCCTGTCCTTTATACATTTGTTGTTCATGCATTGTCCTGGATTCCCTCAAAGCTTGCCGATGTCCGCATGTTCTTCTGTTGCGAAACGAGATCCATGTCTTCATCACTCTCCGAGAACACATCTATATGAGGGTGAGTGTGTTCCGGAGTTCCAAAGAAGAGGACATATCTTGGCTTTCTCGAGTGCTTCGCTTTGCTCACCGCCCGCTTTTTCTTTCTCCTTGTATGTTGGGAAATTTATTTATTAGATTTTGATGAATGCCATGTAAAACTTAGACTAGAAAGTTGGCACCCCATTTTCCTTATAATTTGCATTGTAATAGATAGGGCTGTACAAGCCGAGTCAAGTCACTATGCCTGGATATGCAAGAAGTCAATCAAGACTAAAACAAAGACTCAGCGTAAAGCAACCGAGTATGGCAAGGAGGAGAAGTCAAGAACTCGATGAAGGAGTATCACCGGATACAAATTGTGTGAAGTGTCGATCAAGTCAACTCAAGATAGCCAAGTCTCAAGTTGAAGTGACAAATGAGTCATCCAATGATCGGGAGTCGACTCAAGTCACTGGGAAGTTAAGGAACCTGCAAATCAAGTCAAGACAATAAAAGAATCCGTTGCGTAAGTCAAGAAAGTTACTTAAATAAGTAATACTTCCATGCCGCAATGTCTTAAAGTGCTCGATCCCTTAAGCGTGCAAAAGGAATAAACCAATGGGAAGCACTGCACCGTGTCGACTAAAAAAGCGAAGGTTCATTTAATACGAGGAAATGCCAACTTCAAGGATCGCAACAAGACAAGCCAACGAACACAAGTGACTTTTGAAATCGGCCTATCTCTTCAACAGCATTTTTAAAAGCTCACTATAAAAGGCGAGGAATCATTTTGACTGAAGGTTACCTGAACCATGAACATTCAAGTTATCATTCGAGCTATAACCTGCGCAAATACTCTCAAGTTATTCAAGCAAATCCTCAAGCCTAAATTTCAAAGGAATCGATCCAACACCAAGTCATGAAGGAAAGACAACTTCAAACTGTTGAAGAGGAAACTTTTGAAGAATCAAAAGGGGTCTACATTCCAAGGAGGGTTGTAGAAAGGTTCAAGGTCGAACCCGTCTCAAGTTATTGGAGGGCTTCGTGATCAAATCCAAGAAGCTTGAGCAAGTGGATTGTAGTAGCAAGGCAAATACGCCTGTGAAGAAGGCGAGTCGTCACGAGAAGCCACCGTGACCAAGGCATCTCCAGATCGAGTCCCAAATGATCAAGTCACCGTGTGATCAAGACTTGTATCCGGACCGATAACCACTTTGTACTGATTAATACTTAGTGGATTCCTCCAGGAGTTGGAGAAGAGAGGAGTAGAAGAATTACCCCATCTTGAACCTCTATAAAATTTCTTCGTGTCATTTACAATTCAACATTTAATTTCTCGCATATCATTTTATATCTCTGCGATAATTTGCTATCCAACCGATAATTAACAAAGTGCTAAAACCAAGTGTTAAAACAAACTTAAACCAAATTCAAGGGTGTTAAGTCTTTCATTGAAAATCTCATCACAACCAAGTTAAGGTTTAGACTAAACAAATGAGTTATTTTATCAACAAATTCAATCGAAATCTGTTGAATGGCTAACTCTATTTGGTTAACCAACTTAGTTGTCCCTCAAGGACTTAGCTGTGTATTTAACTCTGTAATTATTTTAAAAGGACTAAAATCGATAAAGTTGGTAAGGTTTATTCAACCCCCCCTTGGGACCTACAAGTGGTATCAGAGCGGTTGGTTCATTGAGCCTTCCGCACCGTTCTTGAACTAGATCTCCAATCCTTCAAAGAAGTTTTTAACACTTGTTCTTTCAAAAGCCATTTTTTTTATACAGCAAAGTAATTATCATGGAAGCAAATTTGACACGCACTCCTATGTTCACCATTGAAGAATTTGATGACTGGAAAATACGTATGCGGGCTCATCTATCGGCTTTACATGATGAGATGTGGATAATGATAGAGGATGGGCCATTGCAAATAATGAAGGTGAACACAATCGCAAGGAGAGTCTGCAACTGAAGAGGAGATCGCTCCTCCTGACCCGACTATGGTTGAAAAGCCAAGAGTCGAATGGACAAATGATGACAAAAAAGATACAACCTAGACAATGTGGCCAAGGATATACTTTACAAGACTTTGGACAAAGCCATGTTCAACAAAGTCAAATCTTACAAGACATCCAAAGAAATATAGGATAAATTAACCTTAATTTGTGAAGGATCTCGAGCAAATTAAGGAAAACAAATTATCTGTTGTTGTTTAAAAATTTGAAAACTTTAAAATGCTTGTAGGTGAAACGATGGACCAACTGGATGCTAGATTCACTTGAAATTACAAATGAGCTCTCAAAGACTTGGGAAAGAATACACACGAAGGAGATGTGTGTGAAGATACTAAGGAGCCTCCCGGTGAGTGGGAAATGAAGACCATGGCTCTAAGCACTCATTGGACCTATCAAAAACATCCAATCATGAACTATTCTCGGACCTCAAAGCTTATGAGTTTGAGTGAGAAGAAAGGATCAAGAGGAGATAGTCAGTACCCAAAACAGTTTGCACTCATAGTCAAGGAAGGGAAGAGAGTCAAACCAAAGAAATCATTGACTAGAGGAAATTGCCTTGATGGTTAAAAGATTCAACAAGTTCTTCAACAAGAATTACAAAAGAAACAAAGGTGAATCCTCCAGAAGGCATTCACTCCTCCCAAGTCAAGGGAAGATAGGCCACCAAAGAGAGTCGAGTATCAAAAGGTCGAATATCAAAGAGTCGACAACCCAAGAAATGAGAGAGCGATCAAAATATTGAAAACTCGTGTTGGAATTGTAGACAACCAGACACTTTGCTATTGACTGTCTATATCCTGTAGTCAACAAATATAGGAATGAAGAAGAAAGAAAAGTCTTGAGAGAAAAAGGCAAGAAAAGAAAAGAGCAATGTTGGTCTGCCGAGATCTATTTGAATCAGCCTAATTCAAAAGATACAACAGACTCGAGAAAATGGTGAAGTGACAACTCAAGTGATTCTCAAGAAGAAGCTATGATCCGTCTAATAGCCAAAGAACAAGATCAACCCGATCAAGAAGATGAGGTACACTCTAACTCATCTCTCGATTCTAGTGATAGTGATCGTGACACACACACTTCATCACCCACTGATCTTTATGATTCATTAGGAAAAATGATGAAAGACTTTGAGCATATCAAATCCTCTCACACACTATTAAATGAGGAAAATAGCCATCAAAAGCCAAAACTCACAAATGACTAAGAGCTGAGTACTCTAAGTCACATAGGTGATGAGAACAAAGAGTCAAGGATGAGAATGCTAAACTAATAAATAGAGATAGTCAGTAGAAAAGAGATAAAATGATCTCAAAAATGTGATTGCTTCATTCAAAAAGGCATCTAAATCATTGGATGAACTTATCATGAGCCAAAAAGAATGTGGAGACAAGACAGGGCATAAGATTCAATTCCTTTGTGCATAGTCAAACTCCAAGAGTGATCTTGGAAAAAGGATCTTCAAGTAATGAAGCATCTCAAAAAACCAAGACACCAAATGTTGCACACATTCATTCCAAAGCACAATCACAAACAAACTGGCCTTGATATAAAGGAAAAGGAAAACATCGATTGAGTATCTTTGAGAGGACAATGAGAAGAAATCCAAAAAGTTCCTCAAAGAAACTCCAAACAGAAGTACTCTGTGAAGAAGAAACAGAGCTACGAGAATCCCAGAAGTTCTATCAAAGGAACACATATGATGGGAATGGTAGAAACTATCCAAGTCAAGTGATTGGAATAATGTGAAATATCAAAAAAGACCTATGGAATACAAGCCTAAATGGCAAAGGCCTAAAACTCAACAAAGGTCATTCCAAAGGCAAAGAGCTATCATCAAAGACACATATGCACCAAAGCACTACACTCGTAAATATAACAACCACCTAAAGAAGGCAATTGCTAAAACACACACACATGCATACAGACAAAAGAGACAATCAGTATGAACCTAAAGCCCCCAAGCAATTTGCCAAAGTGAATTATGATTATGGCACAGATAGATGGCAACCCCTTAGAGTCAAATCATTTGGCTATAGGTTGGTTGGTTCATCTTACAGCACTAACCCCTCAGGACCCAGGCAAGTATGGGTACCTAAAAAACTGATTTCCTTGATTGCGGGTTCAAGGAACAAACAGTGCCAAGGAACCTGGTACATGGATAGTGGCATTCCCATACATGACATGAAACAAGAAAAATTTGTCAAAATTCAAGGAGATTAGAGGCGCAAAAGTCATATTTGGAGGAAATAAAGCTCCACGGGAAATAAGAGGCACCTTTGGATCCATCGGAAAAATGGATTAGAAATCACGGATGTTGCGTATGTTGAAGGCCTAAATTTCAACTTGTTAAGCATCGATCAACTCGTGACAAGGGCTATAATGTTGGATTCAATATGGGAGTGTGCCAAATCAAAGACACCAATCAAATGAAGTAGTGTTGCAAGGATCCGCACAAAAGAACATGTATGTGGTAGATTGGTCGATCACTACACCAAGCACTTGTCTCTAGCAAAGAGTATAGCCGAATCAAGTTGGTTGTGGCACAAGAAGTGAGTCACCAATTTCAAGACAATCAATAAGCTTGCAAGGAGTAATCTTGTAGAAGGATTGCGGACTCAATGTACAAGAAGGAAAGTGTCATGATGCATGCCGGATGGGAAAGCGATCAAATCATCATTCAAAGAGAAGTTAAGTCCATCTTCAACAAGGATATTGCATCTCATTACACATGGATCTATTTGGCCCAATTGAGCCGGCTAGCATAAGTGGAAAGAAATACACTCTAGTAGTGGTGGATGATTATTCAAGATATACATGGACAATCTTCATGTGCAATAAGAAAGAAACCTTGCGAAAGTTACCACAAGTGATGAAAAGAGTTCAAAATGAGAAAAGTCAAACCATTATAAAGATAAGATCTGTAGAGGAAATGAGTTTGTTAATGGAATAATAACTTCGATATTGTGTTGAAAATGGTATTGCTCATGAATTATCTGCAGACAAGGACTCCACAAAGAGAATGGAGTAGCGAAAGAAGGAACAAAACTCTCAAGGAAGCTGCAAGGACCATGTTAGTCAAGCAGGTCTGCTAAAAGATTTTGGGTGAAGCTATCAAAACTACATGCTATACTCAAAATAGATGCATGATTAATAGACAATTGACAAAGACTCCTATGAAATATGGATGGGGAGAAAGCCAAATGTTGGGTATTTTAGAATATTTGGATGTAAATGCTTCATCCACAACAATGGCAAAGATAATCTAAAGGCTTTTGATGCTAAAATCGATGAAGGTATCTTTTTGGGATACTCAAATTGAAAGTAAAGCCTATAGAGTCTTTGAACAAAAAGACAATGGTCACGAAAGAGTCTATCCATGTAGTGTTTGATGAACCTAATGTAAATGGAGAAGACATTGAAGAGTTAGGCGATAAGTCGAATAAGCCAACTATGCGAGAAGAGTCCCATGTTGAAGTCAAGTCGGAGTAATTAATCAAGGTGAAGATGAGATAGTCAATCTCAAAGACAGTGGAGAATCTACAGGCTAAGTGATGATGAGAGAGAGCTGCTCAAGATAACACAACTGCAAGACAAGACGATCAACCCAGTGACTTACTCCAACCTGATGTGAGATGGCCGAGAGACCATCCACCGTGAGCGAGTCATTGGAGATGTAAGAGATGGTGTAAGAACCAGATCCGAGCTCAACAAGAAGCAATGTTCACTTGTTTTATTTCTCAAATAGAGACAAAAATGCGTCCCAAGCATTGGATGACACACATTGGATTCGAGGCCATGCAGAAGAGTGAATCAATTTGAAAGGAATAAAGTATGGAAATTGGTACAGAGACCAACCCATCAAAATGTTATTGGCACAAAATGGGTTTTCAGAAATAAGATGAATGAAGAAGGTTCTTTGGTAAGAAACAAAGCAAGATTGGCGGCCAAAAAAGGTATTGCCAAAGAAAAGAATAGATTTTCATTAAACATTTGCTCCTGTTGCAAGATTAGAAGCAATAAGGATGTTTCTTGCCTATCTTTGCTCACAAGAACTTCATTGTATATCAAATGGATGTAAAAAGTGCATTCTTGAATAGATTGTTGGAAAAAGAAGTCTATCTTTGAGCAACCTCCAGGTTTTTGAGAAAGAAGACTCTTGGAGATAAGGTGTACAAGCTCAAGAAAGCTCTATATGGATTGAAACAGGCACCTAGAGCATGGTATGACACATTATCTCAATTCCTAACATATAATGGATTCACCAAAGGCAAAGTGGACATAACACTTTTCGAATTCAAGATGGAGAGAGTATACCTTTGCTTGTCCAAATATATGTGGATGACATTATTTTTGGATCCACAAACAAAGAGTCAGTGTGATAAGTTCTAAAACCTCATGCAAGGCAAATTTGAAATGAGCATGATGGGAGAGCGACATTATTTCTAGGACTTCAAGTTAAACATCTGAAGGATGGAACCTTCATAAGTCAAACAAAGTATACCGTAGATCTAATGAAGAAATTTGGTATGGAAGAGAAGTCTTCTCCGAAAATACCAATGAATACATCGACAAAAATGGATATGGATGCAGATGGTAAGCCTGTGGATCAAACAAGATACATAACACTTATTGGATCATCGCTTCTATTTAACGAAAGCGCCGCACATACCTTTGCGAAAGTTGTATGTGCAAGATTTCAATCGCACTAAAAGAAAGCCATATGATCGCAGCTAAGAGAATCCTAAGATATTTGAAGGGATGCCAGGAAGTCGCTTATGGTATCCAAAGGAAGGAGGATTCAAGCTAATTGGTTACTCGGACTCGACTATCTTTGGATGTAGAGTTGACAGAAGAGTACTTCTAGTACATGTCAAATGCTTCAAACAGATTGGTTTCTGGTTTAGCAAAAAGCAAAATTCAATAGCCACATCCACAAATTGAACAGAGTACATAGTCATGCTGTCACAGCTGCCCAAGTCTCATGGATGAGACAACAACGAGAGATTATGATGTTGAAGAAAAAGAAATTTCAATCATGTGTGATAACACAAGTGCTATTGCAATAACTCCCCGTCTTTGCATTCTAGAACAAAGCGCATTGATGTCGATATCATTTCATAAGAGACCATGTTTAAAAGAAGGACATCACCTTGAATACATCTCAACCGATAAACAAGCAGTGACATATTTACAAAGCCATTGTGTGAATCAAGATTTGAAGAACTTAAGCATGAGCTAGGGTTAATTGAGAGTTGACACTCGGAAGACTCAAGGAGAAGAGATGGAACGTGAAAAGATGAAAATAGAGCGGAGCTCTTGAATCAACTAAGTGAATCACCCCGATCGAAAAGTCACCAGATCGAGTTAGGTGACAAATGAGTCACTATGTAAATAAAGAGAAGAAGAGTTGAATCACTAAAAGAAGTAAGTTTAGTCATTTATGAGCTAAGTGACAAAACTAAGTCGTTTTTAATAAGTGGGAATATTTTTAAGGATGACCTCGGTAGCAATAATGACGGATGCAGTCAAAAGATGCACGACAAAGCATATGATTGGATATAAATGCTTTGCCGCATTAAATCCAAGAAATTAAATGCTAATCGGCGTGCTAAATCTGAGCCGTTGATCTCGATCAAATTTCAAAAATCGTATGCACGCCCTTTCATAACCCATACATATACCATTTCATCCGCTTCTCTCTCACATTACTCAAACTGCTTTCATCTCTCCAAAAGCAAAGAAAGCTTTTTCTCTCAAAACCCTATCAATCTTAAAGGCAAATTTCTAAGGTTTCATTCGGTAAAACTCAAAAATGGCAACCACCTATGATTTCACTAAGTTGGGAAAGCAAATCCACACTGCGGTTCTACCGTGGATTCCGAGGGATGATCAAACAGGGTTCCGATGAAACCTCGTGAAGAAGATAGCCGACAAAATCGAAAGTCCGGATCAAACCCTTTCTAACAATGGAGTTTCGGATGACCTACGTTGAAGAGGTCTTCGTTCTCGTGAACGCCGGAAGTTCATGACGAGTGCATCAAGTCCTCTGTTCACAAAAAGAGTTTACAATCACTGCTTTGAAGACCTTGCGGAGCATCGCTTTCTTTGTCGGAAGGTGTACCGGAAATTTTCGGTGATGTGAACCGGCGGCTACATGGAAGGAAGTGGCCAAACCTGAATGTGCTACGAAGGTTGTCTACGCCAATAAGAAGTCTTTCAAGGAAGATTATCATAAACTATGGATATTGTTGCCAAATGTGTAGACATAAAGTTTGGAAGCTTCAATCACCGTCAAAACCAAGCCGATCGTCATGGTCATGCGATCATGGAGGAGAAGAAGGTAAATCTGGGCTGAGTTTGTATACAATGACTACGCGAATGTTGGAAACAAGTCCTTCAAGGATGATGGATCATTCGGAGGATCCTTGGGCTATGGCCTTATAGTTGGCCGTTGATGGAGGTGAAGGGTGTTCGACTCAGGCATGGAAATGTGTTTCACGTTAATAAGAAGATGTTCCGATCAAATCTTTTAGGATCTCGAGAAGAGAGCTTATGCCAAGAGGGCGGACACTAGTAAGGGAATCGGTGACCACGAGGAAACAACCATTTCCTCCCCTCCCAAGAAGAAAGCTGCTCGTCGTCTGTGGAAAAAGACATCATTGCCCCAACAACAAAGAAGAAAACCGCACTCGCCCTGCAAGCGAGTCACCTACCCCTGCACTACGGTGAAGAAGGAATCCTTAGTACCTTCTCCCGGGAATGAAGAAGAAGAGGATCGCCAAGACGAGAAAGCAAATGCCTCTAAGGCAACCTCAAAGGCCTTTACCGTCGAGGAACCGGAGGAAGTAGAACAAGACATTCCTCTGGTGAAAACGAAGAGAAGGAGAAGAATCATCAAGCGTTCGTGAGCTTGGAAAACAAATGAGTCTGCCACTCGAACAGATCGCCGAGACAAATTGGAGAAGTAGAGTCTCGAAAATCATTGATGAAACAGCCAAGTCTGCTGAGGCCGATCAGCAGAGACAAGTCGAAGACCAAATGGACGGGACAAGCGAGGAACAAGAAGCGATGGAGACAATGAATCCCCTGGCGATAGGATCGTGTCTCCACTGCCCCGATCTTCTTGAAGACATTGAGCGGAGTATGTTGCCTTCCATTCCTAAGAAAGAAGGACAACAAGAAGATGATGACGATGATGTGATTATGTTGTCCCCACCATATCCAGACATCCAAAATCGTCTGCGAGAATGGAGAAAATGGAAGCTAAGTCATTCGAGGGAACAGTTCGAGAGACCTGAATTCATTGAAGAAGAGGAAGAACTGATGAATTTCCTCGGACTGACCACAATGGTCCAGGTACTGGATGAAGAGAACTGCCTAGATATCTTGCAGATCTTCAAAGAAAAGGAGAAGGAGAGATTGGCAGAGGAAGCTGAAGCTCGTGAGAAAGCCAGCGTTTGTCCTCTCACTGGAACCACTGATCATACTCATCCTCATCTTGACATACTCTCAGAAAGTGATGAGGACTTGGACCTGCTGCTGCTACAGAGACGTTGGAAATGCAGCAAGCCATGCGGGAATCCAGGATCCTACATGAGCAACAGCTGATGGAAGGACCAGGAGAGTCTTCCAAATCCCAGCTGGAGATTGACCCTTTGGGAGTGGTGCAGCAGATTGCCACTGTCATTGCTGCAACCACTTCCCCAGCTCACTCTGAGGAAGGTTCTAAGGGAACTGGCGATGAAACTGGGAACTTGGGGACCCAAGTCGAGCCAACCCCTATTGAAGGTGTCTTACCACCTGCCCCAACGGCTGAACACTCATAGGAAACAGCCGGGAGTTTGGAGAAGAGTGACCCCAACTCAAGTTACTCAGCTGGTGTGCCAGCTGAGGGGGAAACTCCCTCTGCTGCAGCTAGGTCGGAGGATGCTGCAGATGACTCCACAAAGAATCTAGGAGGTGAAGTGGAGAAGGAACAACAAACAGAAACACAGCAGGTTGTCAGTCATGACTTGTGGCTCGGACAGTTGAGACTGTCTCTCCAATGAAGTGCCAACGCTCTGCGAGATGAGGACGCCACTGATGCGGTCGAGGCACGAGATGGTTCTCGCCTAGGAGTTAACACTGGCACGAAAGTGCAATCCACGGAGTTGAGACTCCGTGGATGCCACCATAGAAGACCCTAAGACAAAAGTCTGCAGCCGAAGGGATTGTCCAGCCTTGCTGCGATTGAGACTGCAGGAGGTAATGAAGGAATACGGGAGGTTGAGACTTCCCGAGGTAAAGAAAGCGTAAACGCAGAGAACATTACTCCTGTTATCATTGATGCTTCGAGAAGGAGATAAGTGCCCTTCATGATTCCCAAGACAACCCCGACATAACTTTTCCGGGATCCGGAGGTGAAGATAAAGCCGAGTTATCCCCTGTTGAAAATCCAAAAGACTCACCGAGGATGTTCTTACAAGCACGAGTAAGTCGGATCTCAAGGCTACTCATTCACTTTTGATGATGAGCCACCCTTCAAGTTTCATCATCATCCGATGACGCCGCGCGATATGGCCGAGACCACTAACTCAAATGGAAAAACCAAATGAGACCGACGAAGGCATTGTTGAGATAGCCGAGCGAGCTCGGCCAGTGGGTCCATACCATATTAGACCCCCAATCACGCCAATCAATCTGCGTAGGATCCCAACGCTACAAAGAGAATCGACTCAACTCGGGCACATCACGGCCACGAGTCAACGTTGAACATATTCCTATGTCCGTGATGTTTGCGTTTGAAGCAACGCGTTCCCCTTCTCACCGAGAGTCCTGATTTGGATGAAGAATCAACTAGAGATTAGAGACGCCTTCAAAACTCCTGATCCATCATTCCCACGATACAATCGTCCCAACAAATTTTGATTTTGATGTTTGGCCGCCACCGAGACGGAGGTAACAACCGAGGTTCGAGAAGTCTTCAAGGCACTTTTTGCGAAATCGAGAAGATGGAAAGGCACCAGGCCTCATTGGATATGCGGCCGGATAACATAGATGCAAATCTTACGTACCGATCTGCATGGAATAGTGGTCGAATCGGGGAATGGTGGCGACAACAAACAAACAATGCGTGTAGAACAGTCGATATTTCAAAGCATTGTACAATAAGTCATTGATCGGGAGCGCGGATAATCTTGACATGAAGAGGAGGATGCAATAAAATATTGATAGGATGCATGCCTCCCACTACACCGAAATGGAACTAGCTGCGACAATTTCAAAGGAAAGAACTTCAAGATCGAGGAAAACATGAATAACAAATTGATCTTCTTATGGCTGAAATGAAACTGTGGCGGCCGAGTCCACGACCACCCGCTCGAGAATTCGAACAAAGATACTCCGCAATGGACTCCAAACAGAACTCGGCTATCAATCGCCGGACTTTATGCTCGTAGGTATGTTCCCAGGGTTCCTCTCTCCTTTGATGATGCCAAAGAGGGGAAGAGGAATCCTAAAGATGCTAAAGGAATGGTTGGTGAGGAAGAGAAGGACGCAAAATTGAGATGCGAGAATAAAACAAACAAGAAGCGAGAAAGAAAGATAAGGAAAATCCGTTGAGGGGGAAGGATCAAAAGATATGACTCCATTGTTTGCTAAAAACCCCTCAACAAGGACTTATCACAAATGATATCATAAGCAAACTTCCGGTGACTGCAGCGCTCCAACACTCTACGATGTGCCTATGTCGAGAAAAGAAAAATCGTAGAAGCGAGGATGAAGGAGGTTGAAAGAAAAATGGAGGCCCGTGTGATGGAAATCAAAACAATATGGAGGCATTCCAGAGGGAAGAGACACATATGCCATTCTAGATGATGGAGACGAGCCACGATCGGTGGAGGAATTTAAAACGCTCGAATTCGAGGATACTACAAAAATATGTCCATAGCCCAAGCACTGGACTTGTATTGGGAGAAAGTCCAAGTCAGTGCGAAGAAGGCGACAGACAAACAAAGACTCTACTGATCACTCTCTTGGAAAGAAGAAGACTCGAAAGACAATATACACCCGGAGGAGGAGGAAGGAGTGGTGGAGGCGAGAGGTTTTCAACCTAGACCTCTACCCAAAAACATTGAGTATGTAGATCCGGGCAAGAAGGAAGGATCTACTTGGGTGGATATATGACGAAGTAGCCAACCGGGAAGTGGCTAGGAAGAATGCGGACTATGTCAAGAGGATTGAAGAAGAAAATAAGAGACAAGATGAGCTATGGGAAGAGAGTCGGAGAAGACAGAAAGGAAGAGAAAAGACGAAGCCGCTAGAAGAGCTACGAGAAAAAAAAGAAAGCAAATCAAGATGAGAAGAAGAGAAAGAGAACAGAGAGGGCAGCAGTGAAGAGGAAAAAGAAGGGGCAGCGTGGCGATGAAGTATTGCTTGTCCACCCCTTCACGTATTTTCTTTGTAAATACATATGTATGTAAGTCTTCTGTACATTGGATAAGAATCTGGAATTTCTATATTTTTGCGTAGATATAGAATGCTATGTTTGCTCTGATACAATTTGTAAACAGCTGTGTAAAGGACAAGAATGTTATGATCAAGAAAAAGATTGATTCTACGCATACATTCTCTGTTTCTACATTGTCTGTATGTATCTTTGCTATTTACATTTTGTATGCATGTTTTAAGTTTTGGCATCATCAAAAAGGGGGAAATTGTTGGGAAATTTATTTATTAGATTTTGATGAATGCCATGTAAAACTTAGACTAGAAAGTTGGCACCCCATTTTCCTTGTAATTTGCATTGTAATAGATAGGGCTGCATTTGTTGAGTCAAGTCGGCTATGCCTGGATATCAAGAAGTCAACTAAAGACTAAAATGAAGACTCATTTTGCCAGCAAGCGAGTATGGAAAGCAGGAGAAGTCAATAACTCGATCAAGGAGTATCACCGGATACATCGTGTAAATCGTCACCAAGTCAACTCAAGATAGCCAAGTCTCAAGTTGAAGTGACGATGAGTCATCCAATGATTGGGAGCCGACTCAAGTCACCTAGGGAAGTTAAGGAATCTGCAAAGTCAAGACAATAAAAAAGAATCCGTTGCCTGTAATTCAAGAAGGTTACTTAAATAAGTAATACTTCCATGCCGCAATGTCTTAAAGTGCTCATCCCTTAAGCGTGCAAAAGGAATAAATCAATGGGAAGCACTGCACTGTGTCGGACTACGAAAAGTCAAGGTTCATTTAATACGAGGAAATATCAACTTCAAGGATCTGCAACAAGACAAGCCAACGAACACAAGTGACTTTTGAAATCAGCCTATCTCTTCAACTTATTTTTAAAAGCTCACTATAAAAGGCCGAGAATCATTTTGACAAGGTTACCTGAACTACGAACATTCAAGTTATAATTCGAAATGAACCCGCAAATACTCTCAAGTTATTCAAGAAAATCCTCAAGCCTAAATTTCGAAGGAAATCGATCCAACACCAAGTCATGAAGGAAAGACAACTTCAAACTCATTGAAGAGGAAACTTTTAAAGAATGAAAAGGGGTCTACATTCCAAGGAGGATCGTAGAAAGGTTCAAGGTCGAACCGGTCTCAAGTTATTGGAGGGCTTCGTGATCAAATCCAAGAAGCTTGAGAAAGTGGGATTTAGTAGCAAGCGCAAAACGCCTATGAAGAAGCTCGAGTCATACGAAAAGCCAACTCGTGTGGCTGGCGGCATCTCGGGGATCGAGTCCCAAAGCATCAAGTCACCAGGTGTGATCAAGACTTGTATCTGGGTGATAACCACTTTGTACTCGATCAATACTTAGTGGATTCCTCCAGGAGTTGGAGAAGAGAGGAGTAGAAAGATTTACCCCATCTTCGAACCTCCATAAAATTTCTTCGTGTCATTTACAATTCAAATTTAATTTCTCGCATATCATTTTATATCTCGTGATAATTTGCTATACAACCGATAATTAACAAAGTGCTAAAACCAAGTGTTAAAACAAACTTAAACCAAATCCAAGGGTGTTAAGTCTCCGCTAAAATCTCATCACAAATGCCCGAGTTAAGGTTTTAGACTAAACAATTTGAGTTATTCTATCAACAGCTCAATCGAGTGCGTTGAGTGGCTAACTCTGGGCCGGTTAACTAACTTAGTTGTCCTCAAGGACTTAGCTGTGTATTTAACTCGTAATTATTTCAAAAGGACTAAAATCGAAAAAGTTGGTAAGGTTTATTCAACCCCCTTCTAAACCTTACACATACACCCCTTAGGGACCTACATTGTAGATGTGTAGAATATTGACGATTTATCCTTATCAAGATCCTCGAAGAACAATGTTGACTTCGAGAAATTGCAACAACTCCTCTTCTTCCTCGATAAACTCAGGGTGTTCAAACTGCACCCTTGAGTGGCTTAGCTTCCATGCCCTCCATTCACGTAGACGGCGCTGGATGTCCGGATATACAAGAGAAAATATGATAACATCATCCTCCTCTTTCTTGTCCTTCCTTTTCTCGGAATGGAAGGTAGCATGCTCTCCGCTCTTCACCTTCAAAGAGTCGCGTCGATTGCGGCGTAGAAAACTTTTTCACCTTTAGATTCATTGTCTCAATCTGCTTCTTTGTCCTCACTGTCCTCTCCACAATGGGTCTTCTGGGGCCTCTGCTAATCACCTCGGCGATCTTGGCGCTTTCATCAACGACTTCAGAGACCGCACTTCCCCGAGTGCCAGCGAGCTCGAAGCTTTCTCTAGCTGAGTGGAAGACTCAACTGTCTTTTCATGCTCTGACGTTCTGACTAGCCTTCTTCTTTTGGTTTTAACCAGAGGAATTTCTGGTTCTTTTTCCTCTTCGATTCCGTGGCGGTGGTGCATCTTTCTTGGATCAAGCTTCTTCCTGGGCTTGGCGCTCATTTTCTTTCGTATGGCCGGAGAAGGGATTTGGGCTTCCTTCTCGCCTCATTTGCGAGGGCGGGAGACACGGCCGCACGGGCAAGTGACTCGACCAGGGGTAGGTGCATCCTCGCTTCTTTCTTTGCCGCAGGGCAACCGTCTTCTTCATAGCTGCAGGGCAGGTTTCTTCTTGGGAGGGGAGGTGACAGCTGTGTCCTCGGGGTTAGCTGATTCCCCCTTACTGGTATCCACTCTCTTCGCATGGGCTCTCTTCTGGGCTCCTGAAAGATTAGCCCTGAACATCTTCTTGTTTACATGGAAAAGCTTTCCATGTTGAAGGGGAATGCCCTTCACTTCCATCAGATGGCCAATTACCAGGCCATATCCGAGTGATCCTCCAAAGGATCCGTCTTCCTTGTATGATTTATTTACAACATTCTGGTAGAGTCTGCTGTACACGAACTCAACCCAGTTGACTTTCTTGCCCGCATGATTGCAAAATGCATGACGATCACTTAGTCTTTGATTGGTTGAAGCGCCAAACTACATGTCTACACACTTAGAGACGACATCATTCAACTTGTGATAGTCATCCTTCGATAGTTTCTTCTCAGCTGTAGACCATCTTAGCAGCACACTCAGGTTTGGCTACCTCTTTCCATGCAACAGCCAAGTCAACATCAGGCTTCGTTTATCTCGACATGCCCTCGACGGCAACAAACAAGTGCTCTGCAAGGTCTTTAGCAGTTATCATAATGTCCTTGTGGTGGACAGAAGACTTGATGCCTTCGCCCTGCACCTCCACATTCACGTAGAATCTGCGCCACCTCTTCAAGATAGGTGTGCGAGTACTCCATAGTAAGAAAAGCCTTAAGACCGGACTTTTCCAACATATCAACAATTTTCTTCACTAGGGTTTCATCCGCACCGCTTCACCATGCCTTCAAAATCCACGGACGATCCTGAGTTGATTTGCTTCGATAACTTGATGAAATTGAACTTTGGAGCCATTTGTAGATAATTTTACCGATTAAAACTTGATAAACTGGCTTGAGAACACGTAGGATTTCCGAGAGAGAAAAGAACTTGCTTTCTTTTGCTTGAAAGATGAACAATTTCGATAAAGTGTGAGAGAGACTGAAAAGCGTATATAAGGGTTATGAAAGGACATGTTTTTTATTTTTGAAATTTGATCAAGATCAACTGCCAGATTTAGCACGTCAAACGCATTTAATTCCTCGCATTTAATGTGGCAAGATTTATATCCAATCATGTGCTTATTGTCGACTTTTGATCAACTCCGTCATTATTACGCTCATCCTTAAAAACATTCCCGCTCATTTAAAATAATCTGCGTTTTTGTCACTTAGCTCATAAATGACTCTGCTTATCCAAAAATGATTTGACTCTTCTCGCTCTTTTTCATTAAGTGACTCAAATTGTCGCTTAACTCGATACAACCGACTTTCCGATATGGTGATCTTACTTGGCTATTTCTCGATCTGACTAACTCTATCTTCCATCTCTTCGATTGAGTCTTCTCGAGTGTTAACTCACCAATTAACTCCTAGCTCATGCTTAAGCTCTTCAAATCTTGATTCACATAAGGGTTTGGTAAATATGTCACTAATCATCGCTTATCGCCTGAGATAAATTCCAAAGTGATGTCTTTCTTTTCAACATGATCTCTTATAAAATGATATCCGACATCAATGTGCTTTGTTCTTGAATGCAACACATGATTCTCGAGTGATTGCCATAACACTTGTGTAATCACACATAATTGGAATTTCTTTTTCTTCAATTTCATAATCTCTCACCTTTGCCTCATCCATAAGACTTGGGCACAACAAATGCCTGCAGCCTATATACTCTCGCTTGGTGTGGATGTGGCTATTGAGTTTTGCTTCTTGCTAAACCAGAAACCAATCTGTTTCCAAGCATTTGACATGTACCAAATACTCTTCCTGTCAACTCTACATCCAACATAGTCTAAGTCCGAGTAACCAATAAGCTTGAATCCACATTCCTTTGGATACCATAAGCCAACTTCCTGCATCCCTTCAAATATCTTATGATTCTCTTAATCTGTGGTCATGAAATCTTGCACATACACCTACTTTTGCAAAGGTGATGTCCGGCATGTTGGGTTAAATTAAATAAGCGATCCAATAAGTGCTCAGATCTTGTTTGATCTACAAACACTTTACCATCCGCATCTATGTCCATTTTGACCGATGTGTTCATTAGTATTTTCACAGAGGACTTCTATTCCATACCAAATCTCTTCATTAAATCTCTGTTGTACTTTGTTTGACTTATGAAAGTTCCATCCTTCAATTGCTTAACTTGAAGTCCTAGGAAAAAGTCGCTCTCCCATCATGCTCATTTCAAATTTTCCTTGCATGAGATTTGAGAACTTATCACACAGCTCTTTATTTGTGGATCCAAAAATGATATCATCCACATATATTTGAACAAGCAGTATACTCTCTCCATCTTGAATTCTGAAGAGTGTTCTGTCCACTTTGCCTTTGGTGAATCCATTATTAGTTAGAAATTGAGATAATGTATCATACCATGCTCTTGGTGCCTATTTCAATCCATATAATGCTTTCTTGAGCTTGTACACCTTATCTCGCAATAGTCTTCTCGCTCAAAACCTGGAGGTTGTTCAACATAGACTTCTTCCTCTAATGACCATTTAAGAATGCACTTTTCACATCCATTTGATATACAAAGAAGTTCTTGTGAGCAACATAGGCAAGAAACATCCTTATTGCTTCTAATCTTGCAACAGGAGCAAAGGTTTCATCAAAATCTATTCCCTCTTCTTGCAATACCCTTTGGCTACCAATCTTGTTTTGTTTCTTACCACAGATCCTTCCTCATTCATCTTGTTTTTAAAACGCATTTTGTGCCAATAACATTCTCGATGGGTTGGTCTCGCACCAATTCCCATACTTTGTTCCTTTCAAACCGATTCACTCTTCTTCTTGCATAGTCTGAATCCAATGTGTATCATCCAAAGATTGAGACACATCTTTTGGCTCTATTTGGGAAATTAAACAAGTGAACATTGCTTCTTGTTGAGCTCGATCTGGTTCTTACACCATCTCTAACATCTCTAATGACTAGCTCGTGGATGGTCTCTCGGCCATCTCACATCGAGGTTGAAGTAAGTCACCGGGTTCACCGTCTTGCAGTGCGTTGTCTTGAAGCGGCTCGTTCATCATCATTCAGTGCGACGTTCGGTGTCTTTGAGATTTAGCTATCTCATCTTCATCTTGGCCGATTACTCTTACTTCAATTCAACATAAGAACTCTTCTCAGATAGTTGGTCGATTCAAATTTACCAACTAACTTTTCAATGTCTTCTCCATTCACATTAGGTTCATCAAAAACCACATGGATAGACTCTTCTGTGACCATAGTCCTTTTTTTCAAAGACTCTATAGGCTTTGCTCTCAGCTGAGTATCCCAAAAAGATACCTTCATCAGCTTTAGCATCAAAAGCCTTTAGATTATCCTTGCCATTGTTGTTGATGAAGCATTTACATCCAAATATTCTAAAATATGCAACATTTGGCTTTCTCCCAGTCCATATATCATATGGAGTCTTGTCAGCTGTCTATTAATCATGCATCTATTTTGAGTATAGCATGCAGTGTTGATGGCTTCAGCCCAAAATCTCTTAGGCAATCCAGCTTCAGCTAACATGGTTCTTGCAGCTTCATTGAGAGTTCTATTCCTCCTTTCAGCTACTCCATTCTGCTGTGGAGTTCTTGTTGCAGATAACTCATGAGCAATACCATTTTCAACGCAATACTGAGTTATTATTCCATCGACAAACTCAGTTCCTCTATCAGACCTTATCTTTATAATGGTTTGGCTCTTTGAACTCTTTTCAACAGCTGTGGTAACTTTTTCAAAGTTTCCTTCTTTTTGCACATGAAGATTGTCCATGTATATCTTGAATAATCATCCACCACCACTAAGGTGTATTTCTTTCCACTTATGCTGGTTGGTTCAACTGGACCAAATAAATCCATATGCAACAGATGCAATATCCTTGTTGAAGAAGGACTAGGCTTCTCCTTGAATGAAGATTTGATCTGCTTTCCCATCTGGCATGCATCACATACACTTTCCTTCTTGTATACTGAGTCTGGCAATCCTTCCACAAGATGACTCCTTGCAAGCTTGTTGATTGTCTTAAAGTTCAGATGACTCAGCTTCTTGTGCCACAACCAATCGGATTCTACTGTGCTTTTTGCTAACAGACAAGTGTTTGGTGTTGCGATGAGACCAATCTACCACATACATATTCTTCTGTCTTGATCTTTGCAAAGACTATTTCATTTGATTCAGCATCTTTAATCTGGCATACTCCCATATTGAATCCAACATTATAGCCCTTGTCACAAAGTTGACTGATGCTTAACAGTTGAAGTTGAGACCTTCAACATAAGCAACATCTGTGATCTCTAATCCATTTTCTTGATGGATCCAATTGCCTTTTATTTCTCCGAGCTTCATTTCCTCCAAATATTACTTTTGCACCTTTAATCTCCTTGAATCTTGACAGATATTTCTTGTTTCTGTCATATGTCCGGAACAACCACTATCTATGTACCAGGTTCCTTGGCACTCACTGTTCCTTGAACTGCAATCAAGGAAATTAGTTTTTAGGTACCCTTACTTGCCTGGTCCCCGAGGGGTTAGTGTTTGAAGATGATCCAACCAACCTATAGCCAAATGACTTGACTCTAAGAGGTTGCTATCTATCTGTGCCATAATCATAATTCACTTTGGCAAATTGCTTGGGGGCTTTAGGTTCATACAACTGTCTCTTTTGTCTATATGCCTGTTTGTGTGTTTTAGCAATTGCCTTCTTTGGGTAGTTGTGATATTTTTGAGTGTAGTGCCTGGGTGCATATGTGTGCTGATAATAGCTCTTTTGCCTTTGGAATGACCTTTGCTGAGGTCTAGGTCTTTTCCATCTAGGCTTGTATTCCATTGGTCTTTGCTGATTTTTTACATTATTCCAATCAGTTTGGCTTGGATAGTTTCTACCATTCCCATCATATGTGTTTCTTTGGTAAAACTTGTGAGGTTTTTGGTAGCTCTGTTTATTTTTCACAGAGTACTTTCTATTTGGAGTTTGCTGAGGAACTCTGCTGGATTTCTTCTAAGCTGTCCTCTCAGCATACTCAACCGGCTGTTTTCCTTTTCCTTTATATCCAAGGTCAGTTTGTGTGTGATTGTGCTTTGGGATGAATGTGGGTGCAACGTTTGGTGTCTTGGATTTCTGAGATGCTTCTTTGCTTGAAGATCATTTTCCAAAGTCACTCTAGGAGTTTGACTTGCACAAAGGAATTGAATCCTATGCCTGTCGTGTCTCCACACTCTTTTTGGCTCATAATAAGGTTATCCAATGATTTAGATGTCTTTGTAAATGAGGCAATCACATTTTTGAGATCATTTTCCCTCTTTTCTATAGCAGCTATCTCTGCTATTAGTTTAGCATTCTCAGCCTTCAGCTCCTTGTTCTCACCAGCTATGTGACTTAGAGCACTCAGCTCCTTAGTCAGCTGTGAGTTTTAGCTTTTGAGCTGGCTGTTTTCCTCATTTAATAGTGTGTGTGAGGATTTAATGTGCTCAAAGTCTTTCATCATTTTGCCTAATGAATCATAAAGATCAATGGGTGATGAAGTGTGTGTATCACAATCACTATCACTTGAATCTGAATGAGATGAGTTAGAGTGTACCTCATCTTCTTGGTCTGGTTGATCTTGTTCTTTAGCCATTAGACAGATCATTGCTTCTTCTTCCGAATCACTTAAGTAGTCAGCTTCACTACTCTCTCGAGTCTCGCCGCTTCAATGAGACTTAGTATCTCAAAGAGCCTCAAAGAGCCAACATGGCTTTCTTCTTTTCCTATCTTCTTTATCCGAAGACTTTTTTTTCTTCTTCATTCCTATTTATTGATTGGTGGATATGAACAATCAATTGCAAATTGTCCTAGTTGTCTCCAGCTTCCAACACGTTTCTCGATTCTTTGATCAACTCTTTCTCGTCCTTAGGTTATCGGCTCTATGATATTCAACCCTTTGATGCTCGCTCTCTTGGGTGGCCTGTCTTCCCTTGACTTGGAGGGAGCTGAATGACTCCTGGAGGATTCACCCTTATTTCTTTTATAGTTCTTATTGAAGAACTTATTTAATCTTTTAACCATTAGGGCAATCGCTCTTGATCTATGGCTTCCTTGACCTCGCTTCTTTTCCATCATTGACTATAAGTGCAATTGTCTTAGGTACAACTATCTCCTCTTGCTCTTTTCTTCTCACTCAAACTCATAAGCTTTGAGATCTGAGAACAACTCATGATTGGATGTTGTTGTGAGGTTCATTGAGTGTCTCGGGGCCATGACCTTCATTTCCTATTCACCGGGAGGCTTCTCAAAATCTTCATACACATTTCCTTTTGTGTATGTTCTTTCCCAAGTGCGAGATAGTTCATTTGTGATTTCAAAGTGAACTGAATCCAACCGATCCAAGGTTTCACCTGCAAGCATTTTAAAATTTTCAAATTTCTCAGACAAAGAATACAATTTATTTTCTTTAATTTGCCCAGATCCTTCACAAATTAAAGTTAATTTATCCTATATTTCTTTTGTAGATTTGCAAGATTTGACTTTATTGAACATTGCTTTGTCCAATGTCTTGTAGAGAATGTCCTTGGCCACATTATCCAAGTTGTATCTCTTTCTGTCATCATTGGTCCACTAAGTCCTTGGCTTTTCAACCATGGTTGGTCTGTTTTCTTCGCTTCGCTCGCTACTACAATCGATATTCTTATAGCCGTGTTCACTTTAAGTATTTGCAGTGGCCCATCCTCTCTCGTCACTAGCCACATTTCATCATGTAAAGCGGATAGATGAGCCGGATACGAATTTTTCAAATCATCAAATTTGTCAAAAGTGAACATAGGAATGCGTGTCGATTTGCTTCCATGATAATAACTTTTGCTAAGAATGAAGGATTTTGAAAATACAAGTGTTAAAAATCTTTTAGAAAAGATAGAAATCTAGTTTAGTAACCGGTCAAAGCGTAAGGATCAATAAATCAACCGCTCACGATACCACTTGTAGGTCCCAAGGTGTGTAAGTAAGGTTTAGAAGGGGGTTGAATAAACCTTACCAACTTTTTCGATTTTAGTCCTTTTAAAATAATTACGAGTTAAATACACAACTAAGTCCTTGAGGGACATCTAAGTTAGTTAACCGCCAGAGTTAGCCACTCAAAGACTCGATTGAGCCGTTTATAGAATAACTCACCATTGCTTTAGTCTAAACCTTAACTTGGCGTGATGAGATTTTCAATGAAGACTTAACACCCTTGAATTTGATTTAAACTTGTTTTAACACTTGATTTTAGCACTTAGTTTTTAATCGAGTTGATAGCAAATTATCGCAGATATAAGTAAGTATGCAAAAATAAAATTGCGAAATGTAAATGACACAAATGATTTTTATAGAGGTTCAAGATGGGGTAATTCTTCTAATCCTCTCTTCTCCAACTCATGGAGGAATCCACTAAGTAATGATCAGTTCACAAAGTGGTTATCGCCTAGAGATAAGTCTTGATCACACAAATGACTTGCTCCTTGACTTAGCCCTCTAGAGATGCCTTGGTCACACAACCGGCTTCTTTCCGACTCAACCTTTTCTTCATTGGGTCAGCGCTTTGCTACTTGACTCACTTTCTCAAGATTATTGGATTTGATCACGAAGCCCTCCAATAACTTGAGACTGGGTTCGACCTTGAACCTTCCTAAAATCCTCCTTGGAAAGTAGACCCCTTTTGGTTCTTCAAAAGTTTCCTCTTCAACAGTTTGAAGTTGTCCTTCCTTCACAGCTTTGTGTTGGATTGATTTCCTTCGAGTTTCTGTGCTTGAGGATTTTTTTCTTGAATATCTTGAGAATATTTTGTAGGTTATAGTTTGAATATTGCTCGCTCGTTCTTGGTTCAGTTTCATTTTCTCAATGAGTTTCTCGGCCTTTTATAGTGAACTTTCAAAAATCTACCCGTTGAAGAGATAGGCTGATTTTCAAAAGACACTTATGTTCGTTGGCTTATCTTTTCTTGGTCTACAATCTTGAGATGTAGACCTTTCCTCGTAGTAAATGAATGTTCGCTTTTCGTGTTCGACACGAGGTGCAGTGCTTCCCATGGTTTATTCCTTTTGCACGCTTATGGGATGATCATTTTAAGACCTGGCAAAGATGGAAGTATTACTTATTTAAGTAATGTTCTTGACTTCTCGTGCAACGGATTCCTTTCATTGACTTTTCTTGGTTGTCGCTTATTTCCCCGAGTGACTTGAGTCGCTTCAATCATTTGAAGACTCAACTGTCACTTTCACCTTGTGACTTGGCTTCTTGAGATGACTTAGATCGACACTTCACACAGATGTTCCTCACCTAATACATCTTCATCCAGTTCTTGATCTTCTTTCTTGCCATACTCAACTGCTCCACAAATGAGTCTTCACTTCTTCACTTCAAATTTCAGTTGACTTCTTTGTATTTCCAGCCTTATCTATTACAATGAAAATTACAAGGAAAATGGGGTGCCAACTTTCTAGTTTAAGTTTTACATGACATTCATCAAAATCTACAAAATAAATTTCCCAACAAGCGTTCCTAAAAATGTATTAAAGTGTAGGTCCCAAGGGTGTGATGTAAGGTTTAGAAGGAGGGTTAAATAAACCTTACCAACTTTTGCAATTTAGTCCTTTTAAAATATTTCAACAGAGTTAACTCAAATCAGCCTAAGTCCTTGTGACACTAGGTTGGCTTACTTCAAAGACAATTACCCACTCAACAAACTCGATTGAGCCGTTGATAGTATAACTTAGCTGCGTCGCCTAACACTTAATTTTTCAACTGATTTGGTTTTATACAACGGAAGACTTAACACCCTTGTTAGTTTTAAATACGTGACGTTTTAACACTTGTTCTTAGCAATTTTATTATCACTTGGTGACAAGTTAACTTAAACATCAAATATAAATTTAAGCAAGAAAGTAAAATGTCAAGTAAATGACACAAGTAAATTTTATAGTGGTTCGAGGATGGGGTATTTCCTCTAATCCACTCTTCTCCAACTCCCGGGAGGAATCCACTAAGTAACATATCAGGTTACAAAGTAGTTCTCGATCTTGAGACAACCTTGATAACACAATCAAGCTTCTCCCGCGACTCGACTTCTTCACAAGACAATTGTCTTGCTACTTCAGCTCCCCATTGGAATTGATCACACAACCTTCCAACGAGCTCGAAACTCCCCGGTTCGATCTTGAACCCTACTATAGCTCCTTCAATCTTGGAGAGTAGACCCCTTTAGTTCTTAAAACTTTTTCCTCTTCAACTGGTTGAAGTATTCTTTCCTTCACAGAGTGTGTTGTATCGAGTTCCTTTGAGTTTTAGGCTTGAGGAATTCTTGTAAGTTTGAGAGAATGTTTTGCAGATATTGCTTGCTTTTTTAATTTCATAGATGCTTGATCTCTCATGTATCATATCTCTATTCTCTCTCTTGCTTCCGTAGCTTTTATAGTGTTCATTTGAAAAATTGCCCGTTGAAGAGATATGCTATTTTCAAATGACACTTCCTTGTTCGTTGGCTTGTCTTTTTTCTTACTTGCAACATTGTGATGGTGACCTTTCCTCGTATTAAATGACTCTGCAGCTTTTCAGTCCCGACAAAACCTTCAAGCTTCCCATTGTTTATTACTTTTGCACTCTTCTCGGGATGAGTACTTTAAGACATGGAAGCATGGATGTATTACTATTTTAAGTAATATCCTTGATGTTCACTTGGTTTTATACCATTGATTTGGGCTTCCTATACTTGAGTTTTGTATTGTTTTTGCGTATTTTGAGTCATATCCTTGAAGTTCACTAAAGCGGTGGTTTCATATTTTTTGTCCATAATGCTCCCTATAAAATTGATATTGAGCCGATTCAAGTGGCTATGGAAAGTTAAGAGATAGGGCTACAACTTTGATGAAGGGTGCAAAAGCAAATTCAAACATTTGGTGGGCGTTGTAGCGCCAAAATTGGCGCCATACCCGGCGCAAAACCAGTGCGAAGCAAATCACGGGTGGGCGCTGCAATGACTGGCCCGGGGCCGCAGCTCCCGGCATCTTCTTGTGGGCCAGTCGAGCCAAGGCCGGGGCGCCGGGCGGAATTTCCTATGCCACTAACTTTTTCGACTTTTGTGGGGCTATAAAAAAGACCTTGGGGGCGTGAAATTAGGGATCTTGGATCCTTTGAAGCAACATTTCAGCTACAAGACAAGGAAGAAGGATTGGAATATCTTCGAAAGGCTGAGAAGAAGATTGAAGGCTTCTATCATCTAGAAATAGAGAAGAATCCTTAACTCTTGATCTTTTTTATTTTGTTGCTTCCCTCAGTATCTTGTAAGATGTATTGTTGTATTGCTATGGATTCATTTTCATCTATCATAAGCTAAACTCTATAATTCTAGAGGGATGATGTATCTCTATTTGAGCTTATATTTTGAGATTGTGGTTTGTCAATCTAGATTTCTCAATTTATTTGTGCTATTTGGATCTATTACTTCTAAATTACATGATCAATAATTTAGATTGTTTGGAGTATTTGATTTGACACTTGAGAAAGGTAATTGAATACATGACCTTGAAATAGTATAACCTAGGATTTCATAGAACTGAGAGATTTGTGAATCCTTTGAAGTCATTTATTAAGATTCATAGTGTTTATTGAGATTTCAATTGGTGATTTTTATAGAGATATTGTTTCCAAATGTGATCTAAAATCATTTGGCACTCGAGAGAGGAAATAATTATTGTAGAAATCTTGACTTATAAATTGGTAATTTGTGATTGATAAACCATATTGATAACATAAGGAGAACTAGATTCATCACACCTCTAGAATTCATTTGATCATTTGGATAGTCTCATTTTTATTTGTGTATTGTTTTCTAAATTACTATTGTTATTCTAGTATAATCAACTCCATCAATTTTTGAATTTCTAAATAAAGTTGACTATTATATTATAATACTTAGCAACAATTCGATAATTATTCCCTGTGATACAACAACCCTACTTTCACTATATTAATACTTGACACCGTAGACTTGCGGTTAGAAAAATATCTAACAAGTTTTAAATGCGTCTGGGGAATAATCCATCTTATTTGCGCTAATATTATTACTTAGTAGCTTTACTTTAATTTAGATTGGTTCTTGTTACAATTGAGTTGTTGCCATTTTTGGGTTCCTTGTTGATGCGAAGAAATAAAAGTGCTAATTTAATCTTATTTGATCCGTAAATTGAAAGAACACTCCGAAGGATTAGAGCCGCACGAAGAATCAAATTCACAAAATGGCAGAAACGGTGAAGAGAAAAACCTCATACCCATTATTGCACCTTCGGAGAGGGTCATTCGGGATTATTTTCGACTACCACAAATCAAAATTGTTCGGGCATTGTTCGCCAACCTATCAATGCGAATAATTTTGAATTGAAACCGCCCTTATAAACATGGTGCAACAAAATCAGTTTGGGGGAAGTGCCGTGAGACGAATGCTAATCGAATGCTAATTTGGCTATATTTCTTAAGATATGTGACACTATCAAAATGAAATGGGTTATTTGTTCTTAAGCCTTGACGGATTCGGATTAAGGTTATTTCCGTTTTTATTTCTTAAAAAAAAAGGGTGATAAAGCCGCAACTTCGTGATAAAGACAATGGCTTCAAACTTTCCCACCCGTAAGTATCACTAATTGGGATGATCTTCTTAAAAATGTTATGGCAAAATTCTTTCCACCTAGCAAGACACTTCAATCAAGAGTGAAATCGCTCAATTTCAATAGATTGACTTTGAACCATTATATGAAGCATGGGAGTGATTCAAGGAATTATTGTGGAGGTGTCCACAACACGGGTATGCAGATTAGCGAAAGTTCAATATTTTTACAATGGTATGAATGGCCATTCGAGAACTATTATAGATCTTTGCAAATAGAGGTACATTGATGGCTAAAACTCCAAGTGAAGCCATGATTTTGCTAGAAGAAATGGCTGCCAATAGTTACCAATGGCCTTCGAGAGATCCATGCCAAGGAAAGTTCTTGGTGTTCTTGAACTTGATAATATGTCCGCTTTGGCCTCTCAAATTTCCGCCTTGTCAGCAAATTGCCACCCTAAATTTGGGTGGAAAACAACAAACAGAGGCTCTCATGGAATTAAGTCAAGAGGTGGTGAATCCCACACGGAGCAAGCCAATTATGTGAACAATCGGGGTTTCAAATAATAGAGGGAATAAGTTGCCAACACATTATCATCCGGGACTTCGCAATCATGAAAATTTCTCATATAGCAATACGAAAATGTGTGCAACCACCTCCCGATTTCAAACTCAGGCAAGTATGAGTATACATGTGGGAGAAAATAGGTCGCCATTGGAAGAATTCTTGGCACATTTATTGTAGTGCAATAGTGCGTAGAAAACTACCTCGAGAAAATGAAGGATCCTGGGAGTTTTAATATTCCATGTACTATATTGAAAAGTTTGATCTTGGTTCCAGTGTAAATCTTATATCTCTCTCTCTCGGTTACAAGGCTTGGGCTTGGGGAGGTGAAACCTTATAATATCACATTGCAATTTGTCGATCGATCCATCACATATCTTTGGGGAATTATGGAAGACGTGATAGTAAAAGTTGATAAATTCATTTTCCCGTGGATTTTGTGGTGTTAGAGTGAAGGAGGACCAGAATATACCTATAATTTTTGGTCGGCCATTTCTAGCTACGTTAAGAGCATTGATTGACGTAGAAATGAGGGAGTTGACTCATGGGTGAATAAGGAAGAAGTCGTGCTCACCATTCTTCCAACTAAGAGATTTAAATTTGAATCAAATGGTGGTTATCGATGGATGGGCATAGGGTCAAGATATTGGTGGTTGGGAAGTATCTAAGGAAACGTAGATAACGTTCCTATTGAGATCCAACTTGAGGACAAATCGACAAAGTCCGGTCAAGATCGTAAACTTAACGCTTCTTGGGAGGCAACCCATGTGATTTTTCTTGTGTTTTTCAGTTGCTTATTTTGTTTATTTTTCATTTTATTCAATTTTATTTTATTTGATTTTTAATTGCAAAAAAAAGTAAAAAAAAAAAATTGGCACTACACTTTCCATGCATTATGTACGTTTTTTAATTTTCGATTTCTCATCCATAACCGAATTTCATGGCTCCACAAGTTTTGTTTTCTTGTCTACCTTGCAAGGTTACAAAGATGCGAAACCAAAAATGATCGGGTCGAGGTGAAGGGGACGAACAAGACCACACCTCGAGGCATGCAACACCCACGAGCTTGTGTACTAGGATGCATAGTGAGCTTATACGGAATACCTCATCCACATATTGGTACCACATAACTTTGATAAGAAGCTTTTACTCATTGACTACCAGGAAAATCCTTTTTCCACCTCTCTATTGGGGACAATGTCGCTTTTAAGTTTGGGGGGGGTTTAGTCCTGTTTTTATTCATCGAGTCGAGTCTTGAGTAAAAAAAAGAAAAAAAATAGTTGAGTTGTCGTTTGTAAAACTGTGAAACTGCATGACTAAGTTAATTTGTTGAATATGAGTTGAATAGTCAAGAGAGCATGTGTTTGAACTATGATCTATTCTTCTTTCCATTAATTCCATTTATGCTTAACTCCGTTGATTTATTTGAGGATGATTTATGCATTTGAGTATTTTTGTATGATCCCACCGGATTCTAGAACTTATTTGATCACTAGTCGAGGCGAAATCTTAGGTGAAGTAACACTAATGAAATGATTTAGGCCATCTTTGAGCAAGCTAGAGCCAAAAATACCTACCTTTTATTATATACTTTCACTAGTGTCCCCTTTGGGCCTTAAACCCGTTCTTTGGCAAACAATCTTTTACATTGATCCTACATGTGAAAATCTTAATTACCCATCACTCATACACACAAATTATAGAAGAATGTTGAAGGTTGAGGAGGGTATGATAAGTAGGGTGTATGTTATTTGCATTTGATTGGCATGTATTTTGCATGTATTTTGGGCTTAATTTTGGCTAGAATGTGTTGCTATGCATGCATTACATGAGTAAATAGGGCTTTATTCTTGTTTTGTGGAAAAGGTATTATGCTTTGCTCGTTTTGTAGGAATTGATTGATAAATTGTAGCATTTTTGGCAACAATTCGAGCATTGCGATAAAGAACCGCCAATACTTGACGTAATGTACGAAGTTCGAGTTGAATCGAGAAGAAGTCGATAAATCGGGGAGAAAAATAGAAGAAAATGGCCAAGTATCAAGTGTAGCAAAAGTGCGCACGGGCGGGCGTGCGACACTAGCATGGCCCGTGCGCCCAACATCGAGTTCAACTTCGACTATAAGCACGGGCCGGTCATGCTCTAGAGCATGGCCCGTCGTCTTTCAGCTTGTTTGACAATTTCTGCGGCACCCGGACGGGTTGGGCGTGCTCTAGCGCACGCCCGTGCGCCCGTGTGGGAAAAATAGAGTCTCACTGTTCGAACTAGGTTTTGGACCAACGAAGTACAAATAGAGACGGGGCGGCCACAAACAAGGGGACGCTGATTTTTGCCTAAAAGCAGAAAGAGCAATCTTCCACCGAAGATTTGGAGAGATAAATCAAGACCGCAACCACACCTTCGAGGATTGAAGATAGATCGAGAGATCGTCATCATCCCGAGTTCACTCATTCCATAGTATCGTTATTTTTCAATTAGTTAGACATGAACATGAATAATTTGTCTATGGATTATTTCTTTTCTATGTCCTGGATAAACTTCTTGTGATTCCCTGGGTTTGGGAGTAGGTTAATGGATACTTTTATTTGATGAGTAATTATATTGAAGTTAATGTTTTCCAACCCTATTCAAGTACTTTGCTTTAATTCTTGTTTAATCAAAACGCATTTGGTTTAACTTGTTTAATGTATTGATTCATAATTCTAACCGATGAGTTTCAATACTAGATCTATGAGTACTTGACATGAATATCTTGCATGATTGAGAAGTCTGTGAATATTCGTGAGGCTTTCTAATCTTTTGAACTTTTGGGAGTTGGATATCTCATGTTGAGTAGAGATGCTAACATAGATATTCCAATCAACACTTTTACATACATATCGAGAGAGGGTAAATTAATTTTGCGATTGGTCTATAGGGAAGAATACATTTAACTTTGTTTGATTAATCTGATAATAAAAGGGGATATAATCAAACCATAACCCAAGAATCCATTCATCATCTTGATCTTTCAATCATTCTTTACTTTGTTTATTTTAGGATAAATTTCTGCTTTAGTTTATAAAACCAATTCACTCACTTTCAATCGTCTATATAAAAATAAAGCTATTACAATCCAGTACTTAGTATAATATTTTATTAGTCTCTGTGGATTCGACCTTGCTAACCCTATTCTATAAACTGCACCGTACACTTGCGGTGAAGCTAAAAATAAGGCGAACAATGGAGTTGCCTGAGAAAAAGAAAATATGAAACCCCTGGTGTTAAATATGCAAAAGAATAAGTTTGAGGGTTTCAAAAAAAAATAATAATAAAATTGAGGCTCATAAAGGGAGAACAATCGAGAATTCAACAAAAGTGAAGGTAGCTATTTTGTTTGGCTATTGGTGATTTAAAGTGATAATTGTGTGTTTGGGTGAGTTGAGCCACTTAATCCTATATTTTCCTACGTTTCCCTAAGCCCACATTACAAGCTTTGAAAGTCCTATTGATCCTTGTGTTACATTAGCCTACATTAGTGGAGATTAGTGTGAATGACAAACTTATGGAGTCTGATAAACATTTCATCTTGATATTTAAAAAGTGGATCATTTTAACAACACTTGATTGCATGAATCTATTTGAATAATGTAAACGGAGTTGGCACAAACATTCCACACTTTTGATCACAATGTTAAAACACATGCTTAATTGTTAGTGAAACGAGTATTGAGACAAATAAGCTTAATTGTGAAGTTTTGTAGTTAGTCTGTTCGAATAAGTTATCTATATTTTTGTGTCTTGTATATTTCACATTATTCAAGAGTTTGTAATTGCTTGAGGACAAGCAATATTCTATGTTTGGGGTATTTGTTCACTTGATTTTATACCATTGATTTGGGCTTCCTAGACTTGAGTTTTTGTATTGGTTTTGCGTATTTTGAGTCATTTTTGTTATATCTCATAGGTTAGGCATTAATTTCATTGTTTCGAGTCATTTGAGTGGCCAATCCATGTTGAGGTCCAATTATATTGAGTTTATAGTCATATTAATGAATCGTGTATCAAAAGAAGTATGAACGATCAAGCAATTAGAGATTGATTTGAAAAAACATCCAAACGCTGCCCAAATTTCCATCACTGGCATGGTTTTCGGACATTTGGTGGTCTTCCGCAGCCGGCGCAAAACCGGTAGAAGCAAATCACGGGTGGGCGCTGCAGCCCTGTGCCCAGGCTGTAGCTCCGAGCATCTCCTTGCTGCGCACTACAGCGCAGCCCGAAGGCGCCGCAGCGCCCGGCGAATTTCCTATGCCACCTACCTTTTTCGACTTTTGTGGGGCTATAAATAGAGACTTGGGGCGTGAAATTAGGGATCTTGGACCCTTTGAAGCCAACATTTCAGCTACAAGGCAAGGAAGAAGGCTTGGAATATCTTGGGAAAGGCTTGGAGAAGAAGATTGAAGGCTTCTATCATCTAGAAATAGAGAAGATTCGCTAACCTTGATCTTTATTTTGTTGCTTCCCTTGTATCTTGTAAGATGTATTGTTGTATTGCTATGGATTCATTTTCATCTATTATGAGCTAAGCTCTATAATTCTAGAGGGATGATGTAATCTATGTTTGAACTTATGTTTTGAGATTGTGGTTTGTCAATCTAGATTTCTCAATTTATTTGTGCTATTTGGATCTATTGCTTCTAAATTACTTGATCAATAATTAAGATTGTTTGGAGTATTTGATTTGACACTTGAGAAAGGTAATTGAATACATGACCTCGAAATAGTATAGCCTAGGGTTTCATAGAATTGAGAGATTTGTGAATCCTTTGAAGTCATTTATTAAGATTCATAGTATTTATTGAGATTTCAATTGGTGATTTTTATAGCGATATTTATTTTCCAATTGTGATCTAAAATCATTTGGCACTCGAGAGAGGAAATGATTATTGTAGAAATCTTGACTTATAAATTGGTAATTGTGATTGATAAACCATATTGATAACATAAGGGAGAACTAGATTCATCACACCTTTAGAATTCATTTGATCATTGTGATAGTCTCATTTTTATTTGTGCATTGTTTTCTAGATTACTATTATTATTCTAGTATAATCAACTCCATCAATTTTTGAATTTCTAAATAAAGTTGGACTATTATATTATAATACTTAGCAACAATTCGATAATTATTCCCTGTGGATACGACAACCTTACTTTCACTATATTAAAACTTGACACCGTAGACTTGCGGTTAGAAAAATCTCTAACACTTGACTTCCGTGCACGGATTAATATCAGTCGACTTGACTGGACAACTGTCTTTACCCCTTTTACTTGAGTCAGCTCCAACCTTTTAGGAATGACTCAACTGTCAGCTCAATTGGTAGACTCAGCTCTTTACTGACTTGACCGACACTTTAGCTTTTACTCAGTTGTTCAAGAATCAATCTCCTTCAACATCGAGTCAATGCCTTTCATCTTGACTACACTCACCGAGACACAACTGGTCTTCACTTTAGTCTTGATTGACTTCTTGCATTTTTTCGACATAGTCGACTCCACTCACCATGCACTATCTATTACAAAATAGAAATACAAGGAAAATGGGGTGCCAACTTTCTATTCTAAGTTTTACGTGGTATCATCAAAATCTAATAATAAATTTCCTAACAATTTCCTTTTTGATGATGCCAAAACTTAAATAAACATTACAACAAACACAAGCAAAGGTAAATACGTAATGTATGAGTTGAATATGTCAATTTTTATTGATCATAACATTATTGCCCTTTACAAAAATGTTTACAAGATATACTCTATACACTCAGACGAGCTTATACATACATCATGTATCGTGAGCAAAGCTATAAAATTACAACAAGTATCGAGCTTTATTACATTACGCACTTACAAATTGTGTATTTACAGCTAAGTAAAATACATGAAGGGGTTACAACTGTCTTCAACGCCTTGGCGATTCCTTCTTCTCTCTTCATCTTCTTCTCCTCTTGACTTCTTTTTGCTCTTTTCCTCTCTTCCTCTTTCTTCTTCTTCTTCTTCTCATAAGCGCTACAAGGCTTAGCAAAAGTGGTCATCCCTATGCCGCCTTTCCCCCCCATTTGCGCGTAACCCTCTCATTCTCTCCTGTTTCTTGCCTCCTCATTGCCTCCTCATTTTTGCGCTTAACTTCAAGGTTGGCAATATGATCAAACCTAGCACAATAATTTATCCCCTTCTCTTATGTGGATCGATGTATATTATATCCTTTGGCCTTGGTCCGTGGTGGACTACTTTTGCCTCTTCCACTACTTCCCAGCACCTTCCCTCCCTCTAGTTGACTCCTCCTCCTCCTTCCGGGAATGTACTATACGAGCCTTTCCACTGAGCGATCGCTGAACTCGTTGCATATCAGCTGATTTACACAAATCAAGACCCTTATCCTAGTACAAGTCCCATGCCTGCAGTAGAGTCAAGTTCTTAAAGTAACCTTCTGCATCTAGAGTTTGAAACTCCTCTAGAGATCTTGGCTCAGATCCTGCATTAGGTATGTGATTTCTCTTGGAGGTTTGATTGCTGATATCCATAATGCGCTAAGAATGCTTTTCAACTACCTTTTCAAACTCAGCTTCGGTGGCTTTTCTTGATTCCTTGACTGCCAACTCAGCTTTCTCTTCTAGTGTCAGCTCTCTAGGTAGTCTGCTGAGAAGTGAGGCTATGACTTCTCCTTGTTGAGGGCTTTTGGCAAACATGATTTTCAGAGGGGGATTTTTCACTGAGCTTCCTTCCCCCTTAGTTTCTTCCCCTTGCTCTCCTTCCTTATGACTCCCAAGCCCTTCCTTCAGTTCCCTCATGGCTTCCTCTTCCCCCTTTTTGGCATCATCACCAAAAGGTAGAGTTAGGGCAGGAACATACCACCAAGGATGAAATCTAGTCTCATTGTTAGTTGAATCATGTTTATCATGTGACTTGGAGTAACCTCGTCGAACTCGGGATTGCATAGCTTTTTTGACTCTCCATGCCATCTTTCATTTCTGTTTGGAGAACCTGAATCTGCTGACTCATGTTGGTCTCCAGTCTGGAAATTTCATTCTTGTGCTGTTGCCTTGAGCAACTCCATGTCCGACTTATGAGACTCGTCTATCCTGAAAATGTGGTCTCGAAGCCTCTGCTGAACTTGAGGTTGTCGAGCTCCAGACCACCATCTTGGCAAATAGTGATTTGAAATACGTGACCTGCTCTCTCCTTATAGCTTTCACTTGTCCCACCCATTCTCGGGATTCTCAAAATAGTGCCTCGATGTCTCCGTGATCGTAGCATCCCTGTTTTCTAGCCTTTGGTCCAACGATGAAAAGCCATGCTCCATCTTCTCGATCTCTTCACCGATGGCTTTAAACGCTTTTCTGAAGTCAGCTGTCTCAACAGACTGATCTTCCGGCCATACTACATTAAAGTCAAACCCTATATGCACAATAGCAGATTCACCTGGAGCTCGGAGTTCTTCTGGGGGTACTTGGATGTTATAGCGAGCTTGTTCCCGAGCAGATTCGGCTTCAAATGGAACGTGGGCTTCGAACGGAAATTATTCTGCAAATAAGTCATCCGGAAAATTAGGAATACCCACTCCCTGCGCCTGTGGGGCCTTTCCCTTTTCCTTTAGAATGTTTTCATCTCTCGCATGCCTCGCTATGTCACCATCTGACGCAGATCTTGAGTGTGTTAGCACTTGAGTGATGATCCTCACTGTCTTAATAGCTTTCTCAGACGCTTGTTGTTTCCTCTTGAGTAGTCTCGTCCTTAGTCGACCCATCAGCGTCATATGAGGATGATGGAACCATTGGGGTTGGCTCATCAATGAATACGAATCTCATCGGAGCAGACTTTGTCACTAGCTTCACTCGAGAGGCTTGAGCATCTTCACCGTGTCCTTGTTAGTTGTATTGATGGGGTGGACTCAACTTCATTTCCGATTCGAGGAATTCAAGATCTATGTGTTCTCGCGAATCGCGGAGGGCGCTAATTTCTTCCTCTTTATCGAACCTCCACATGAGGACTTGGCTCATTAACGTGACTTCTTTACCCGAGGAAGTCTCAACCTCCTTTGGGCATTCTTTTCTCTCGGCAATCTCAACCGCTGGAAGGCCTTGGACATCCCTGTTTGCAGTCTCAACTGCAGCAGGGTCTTGGGTAGATATCCCTTCAGCAGACTCAGTTGCCTTAGGGTCTTCGGTGGCATCCGTCGAAGTCTCAACTCCTAGGATTGCACTTTCAGAGCTAGGAGTCTCAACTCCCATGGCCTTCTTTCCATTCGTTGCCTTAGCTACTTCAGCAGCATCATCGACCTTCAGTGCAGATGAGGTTTCAGCTGAGACAGTCTCAATCGTCTGAGCTTCATCAACTTCACTCTGCTGTTCATCTTGTTTCACACCTTTGCCTCTAAACTGCTTTGATTGGTCTCCCACAACGCCTCCGACTGGCCGTGGTGGTGAGAGCTTCCCCACTCGGGCGCACTAGCTAAGTTAAAAGTAGTGGGGTTGCTCGCACTGAGACTCGATCGTTATTCCCTTCGAGTGATCACCGTGTAGTGTGTCTCAACACCTTCGCAGAGTTGGCTTGGTTAAGGCGCCCGCTTCGTCACCATCCTTAGCTTCATCGTCAATGGTCTTAGTGCCATCTTCCTCGAGTGCACGGGGATGTGGTGGCAAAGAATATTGACACTATGTTATGCACCACATCCATAACATCGTGACTAATGATAGTGAAGAGTATTCTCCATTCCGCACTTGTTCGCAAGTCTACTTCTCTTAGTTTTTATAAGATAAATTTCTTCCTCCTCAACTTCTTCGATGGCTTCTCGCTCCACCATCTTTATTTTCTTCGGCTGCACTTCTTGCAAGCTGGCACAACCGAAAGCGCTTCTTCTTCGCTAATGGAGAAGGTTTAGATGTGTCCTTCTCGGTCTCATTCTTTGGGTAGGGCTTCGGGAAGGTGCATTTGGCTCGACTACGAGGGGACATGAGCCTTCTTCGACTTGGCTCATCGCGGTGTTGGCTTAGCTACAGCAACTCTCTTTGATCTTTTGGATTGGCTTAGGAGAGAAAGCTGGGGTGGTTGCAGCTGTGTCTTCTGGAGTAGGGTCAGCTGACTCACCTTCGCTGGTATCAGCCTTCCTTGCATGCGCTTGCCTCTGAGCGCCGCCTGACAGATTTACCTTAAACATCTTTTTGTTGACATGAAATGGCTTTCCATATCTCAGGGCAATTCCTTTTACCTCCATGAGATGGCCAATCACCAGGCCATATCCCAATGAGCCTCCAAACAGTCCATCCTCCTTGATGGTTTTGTTGATCACATTCTGGCATATTCTGCTGAAGACAAACTCAGCCCAATTAATTTTCTTCTCTTCCATAATAGCAGCCATCACCACCAGCTTAGTTTGAGACAGCTGATTAAAGCTGCCGAACTTCATGTCGACATATTTGGACATGATGTCCATTGGTTTATGGTAATATTCCTTGATCAAAGCCTTCTTGGATGTATAGACATCCTTCGCAGCTGACTCAGGCTTGGCGATTTCATTCCAAGCAGCAGTTAGGTCCACATCTTTTTTAGTAATCTCCTTTAACCCTTCTGAGGGCAGCTTGTTGTGCTCGGCAAAAGGTCAAAGAGCGATGATCTTGATCTCCTTACTGTGGACAGATGACCTAATCTCATTGTCATGAACTTCTGCGTTGACATAGAACATGACAACTTCCTCTAAGTACATATGAGAGTACTCCATTGTGAGAATATCCTTCAGACTGGATTTCTCAAGATTTTCCGTGATCTTCTTCACCAGGGCCTTATCAAGACTGTTTCAAATTCCCTCAAAGTCAATCAGATCCCGTGGATCTTTTCGAACATCTTGATGAAATCATACGATGCTTCCATTTTATTATAAAATAATTGAGAAATGAAACGAAAAATCCTGATTTTGGAACTAGGGTTTCACAACTTTCATAGAGAGAGAACATTGCTTTTTTTGCTGAAGATGAGTGTTTGTGAGGAGAGAAAAAAAATGGATTTTGGTTTATATTGGACTTGAAAGGACGGTTTCTGGAATTTGAAAAATTTGACCAAAATCAACGGCCAGGATTCAACCTTTGAAACCGCATTAATTTCCCCGCATTAAATGCAACAGCATTTATATCCAATCATAGGCTAAATGTGTAGCTTTTGTTCTGACATCATAATTATGCTGACGTAATCCTTAAAAATATTTCCGCTCGCAGAAAATGACTGTGTTTTGTCACTTAGCTCATAAATAACTCAGCTCTTATCCAAAAGTGACTTAACTATGGTTCTCTCTTCACATAAGATTACTCAGCTGTCAGCTAACTCGATATAACTGAATTCTCATCTTAGCTTTTTCACTTGGCCGAAAAAAATGAACCTTGCTTATTTTTGTTTCTCTCTTCTTTGTCTCTGCTAATTGAGTCTTCTAAGTCTACTAACTCAGCTCAATTAATCCTAGCTCATTCTTAAGCTCTTCGAATCTTGATTCACATAAAGGCTTAGTGAATATGTCAGCTAACTGTTTATCAGTTGAGATGTATTCCAAAGTGATGTCTTTCTTTTCAACATGATCCCTTATAAAATGATATCTAACATCAATATGATTTGTTCTTGAATGCAACACTGGATTATGAGTAATTGCAATAGCACTAGTATTATCACACATTTTTGGAATTTCCTTTTCTTCAATATCATAGTCTCTCAGCTGATGCCTCATCCATAGAACTTGGGCACAACAGCTGCCCGCAACTATGTACTCTGCTTCAGCTGTGGCTATAGCTATTGAATTTTTTTTTCTTGCTGAACCAAGAAACCAATCTGTTTCCGAGCATTTTACAAGTGCCTGATGTACTCTTCCTGTCCACTCTACATCCAGCATTGTCTGAGTCTGAATAGCATACTAGCTTGAATCCTCCATCCTTTGGATACCATAAGCCAACTTCTTGGCATCTCTTCAAATACCTTAGGATTCTCTTAGTTGCAGTCATATGACTCTCTTTTGGTGAAGATTGAAATCTAGCACATACACCTACAACAAAGGTGATGTCTGGTCTACTTGCTGTTAATTAGAGCAATGATTCAATAAAGACTCTATATCTTGTTTGATCAATATCTTTGCCATCTGCATCCATATCCATCTTGAATGAGGTGTTCATAGGTATCTTCACTGATGACTTTTTCTTTCATACCAAATTTCTTCATTAAATCGCTGGTATATTTGGTTTGACTTATGGAGGTTCCATCCTTCATTTGCTTGACTTGAAGTCCTAAGAAAAAAGTCAGCTCTCCCATCATGCTGATTTCAAACTTCCCTTGCATGAGGTTTGAGAACTTATCACACAGCTCTTTGTTTGTGAATCCAAAGATGATATCGTCCACATATATTTCAACAAGCTGTATACTCTCTCCATCTTGAATTATGAAAAGTGTTTTGTCAACCTTTCCTTTGGTAAATCCATTGTCAATTAGAAATTGTGACAATGTGTCATACCATGCTCTTGGTGCTTGTTTCAATCCATACAGTACCTTCTTGAGCTTGTATACTTTGTCTCCAATAGTCTTTTGCTCAAAACCTGGAAGTTGTTCAACATAGACTTCTTCTTCTAAAGTTCATTTAGAAATGCACTCTTCACATCCATTTGATATACAGTGAATTTCTTGTGTGCAACATAAGCAAAAAACATCCTTATTGCTTCCAATCTGGCAACATGAGCAAAGGTTTCATCAAAATCTATATATTCCTCTTGGCAATACCCTTTGGCTACCAATCTTGCTTTGTTTCTAATAACAGATCATTCCTCATTCATCTTGTTTCTGAATACCCACTTAGTACCAATGACATTTTGGTGAGTAGGCCTTTGAACTAATTCTCATGCTTTGTTTTTCTCAAACTGATTCAGCTCTTCTTGTATAGCATGAATCCAGTGTGTGTCATCCAATGCTTGAGACACATCTTTAGGCTCTTTTGGGAAATAAAACAAGTGAACATAGCTTCATGTTGAACTATGGATCTGGTTCTTATGTCATATCTGACATCTCCAACGATTAACTCGGTTGGATGGTCTCTCGGCCATCTCACATCCGGTTGGAGTAAATCATGGATTCAGCCGTCTTGGAGCTAAGTTGTCTTGAACAACTTCTTCATCATCATTCAACTGCAGACCTTCCAGTTGTCTTTGAGATTCAGCTATCTCATCATCTTCAGGATTGAGTGCTCTCACATCTGCATCAACATAAGGACTTTTCTGCATAGTTGGCTGATTTTTCTTCTCAGCTAAATCATTAATGTCTTCTCCATTTACATTTGGCTCATCAAATACCACATTGATAGACTCTTTTGTGACCATAGTCCTCTTGTTTAGCACTCTATAGGCTTTACTCTCAGTTGAGTATCCCAAAAAGATACCTTCATGAGCTTTAGCATCAAAAACCTTCAAGTTGTCTTTGCCATTGTTGTGGATGAAGCACTTACATCCAAATATCTTGAAACATCAAACATTTGGCTTTCTCCATGTCCATATCTCATAGGGAGTCTTGGTTAATTGTCTATTGATCATGCATCTATTCTGAGTATAACATGTTGTATTTATGGCTTCAGCCCAAAATCTCTTAGGCAATTCAGCTTTAGCTAACATTGTCCTAGCAGCTTCCTTGAGAGTTTTATTCCTTCTTTTAGCTACTCCATTCTGTTGTGGAGTTCTAGGAGCTGACAACTCATGAGCAATACCATTTTCAACACAATACTGAGTTATAATCACATTGACAAACTCAGTTCCCTTGTCAGACTTTATCTTTATAATGGTTTGGTTCTTCTCATTTTAAACTTTTCTCATTAGCTGAGGCAATTTCTGCAGTGTTTCTTTCTTTTTACGCATGAAAATAGCCCATGTATATCTGGAGTAATCATCCACCACCACTAAGGTGTATTTCTTTCCACTAATGCTAGCTGGTTCAATAGGACCAAATAAATCCATATGCAGCAGATGCAACATTCTTGTTGAAGGAGGACTTGGCTTATCCTTGAAGGATGACTTGATTTGCTTTCCCATCTGGCATGCATCACATATGCTTTCTTTCTTGTATAATGAGTCAGCAATCCTTCTACAAGATGACTCTTGCAAACTTGTTGATTTTCTTGAAGTTCGGTGACTCACCTTCTTGTGCCACATCCAACTTGATCCGCCGCACTCTTGGCTAGCGGCATGTAGTTGGTGTAGCCGTTGACCTTTGTTAGGAAATTTATTGTTAAGATTTAGATGATACCATGTAAAACTTAGAATAGAAAGTTGGCACCCCATTTTCCATGTATTCCTACTTTGTAATAGATAAGACTGCATGAGCTAAGTGAAGTCAGCTATGTCGAAGAATGCAAGCAGTCAACTGAAGACTAGAGTGAAGACTCAATGTGCGTCGGTGCCAGTATGGTCAAGATGGAAGGCACGACTCTCGATCAAGGAGATCTAGTTGTGGAACACATTGTGTAAAGGTTGAAGAAGTGTCGGCAAGTCTACCGATTGAACCGATTGCGATGAGTCTTACAGTTGAACGACGGTTGAGTCTTTCCTTAAAGGATGAAGCGACTCAAGTCAAAGGGGTAAAGGCAGCAGTCAAGTCAAGTCGACCAACATTAATCCGTTGGAAGGAAGTCAAGGATATTACTCGATATAGTAATAAGTCCAAGCTACCCAGTCTTAAAGGGTTTAACCCAGAAACATGCAAAAGGAATAAACTAATAGGAAACACTCAAGCTTGTGTCGCCCCTGAAAAGCCGCAGCTATATAATACGAGGAAAGGTCAACATCACAATGTTGCAGTCGAAAAAGACAAGCCAATGAACAAGAAAGTGTCATTTGAAAATAGTCTATCTCTTCAATGGGCAAATTTTCAAATGAGCACTATAAAAGGCGAGGAAGCATTTGAGAAATGTTCATCGATCTTACAAGCAATTTTCAAGCAAGCAAAACCTCGCAAACATTCTCAAAGCTTATCAAGAAATTCCCAAGCCTTAAACTCGAAGGAACTCGATCCAAAGACAAGTCGTGAAGGAAGGAATACTTCAACCAGATTGAAGAGGAAAAATTTTAAAGAATAAAAAAGGGTCTACTCTCCAAGTTTGAAGAAGAAGGCTCGTAGTAAGGTTCAAGATTAAACCGAGAAGTTTTGAGCTCGTTGGAAGGTTGTGTGATCAATTCCAAGGGTTGGAAGGGAGTCCAAGTAGCAAGCAATCGTCATATGAAGAAGCCGAGTCGCAGAGAGAAGCCAGCTGTGTGATCAAGGCTGTCTCTAGACTAAAGAACAACTTTGTAACCTTGATCTATTACTTAATGGATTTCTCCAGGAGTTGGAGAAGAGTGAATTAGAAGAATTACCCCATCCTCGAACCACTATAAAATTTACTTGTGTCATTTACTTTAAACACTTTACTTTCATGCATACTTTCATAATTGTTGTTAAGTTAAATTCTGGTAATCTAAGCCTTGCTTCTTCTGGTCGGCATTGCCAACCCAGCTGATAATAACCATTGCTAAAAACAAGTGTTAAAAACGTGCTTAAAATTAACAAGGGTGTTAAGTCTTCCGCTGTATAAAACCAAATCATCTAGAAAGTTAAGTGTTAGCTGACGCAGCTAAGGTATACTATCAATAACTCAATCGAGTCTGTTGAGTGGGTAACTTTGCTGAAGTAAGCCAACCTAGCTGTCCCCCAAGGACTTAGCTGATTTGAGTCAACTCTATTGAAATTTTTAAAAGGACTAAAAACTGAAAAGTTGGTAAGGTTTATTCAACACCCCCTTCTAAACCTTACACCTCACCCCTTGGGACCTACAAGTGGTATCAGAGCGGTTGGTTCATTGAGCCTTCCGCACTGGTTACTGAACTAGATCTCAATTTTTTTTGCAAAAGATTTAACACTTATGTTTCCAAAGTCTTTTATCTCAAAGCAAAGTTATTATCATGGAAACCAATCTAACTCATATTCCTATGTTTACTGTGGAAGAGTTTGATGACTGGAAGATTCGCATGCAGGCTCACCTATCAACCTTACACGATGAAATGTGGATTGTGATAGAGGATGGGCCAATGCAAAATATTCAAAGTTAACACTGCTGTAAGAAGAGCACCTCAAGATGAAGGACAGTTTGCTGCAGCAGAGACTAGACCAACCATGGTTGAGAAACCTCGCTGTGAATGGACAAATGAAGATAGAAAGAGATACAACCTGAACAATGTGGCCAAGGATATTCTCTACAAGACATTGGACAAGGCTATGTTCAATAAAGTCAAGTCATGCAAATCAGCCAAAGAAATCTGAGATAAGCTAACCCTGATTTGTGAAGGAATAAAACAGATAAAGGAAAACAAATTAATAGTTGTTGTTCAAAAAATTTAAAATTTTAAAATTCTTGCAGGTGAAAGTTTGGATCAGCTGGATGCCAGATTCACAGAGATCACAAATGAGCTTTCAGCTCTTGGGAAAGAGTACACTCAAAAGGAGATGTGCATGAAGATTCTTAGAGCCCTCCCAGCTGAAATGGAAATAAATGTCATGGCCCTGAAACACTCAATGGATCTCTCAAAAAACTCAAATCATGGGCTATTCTCAGACCTCAAAGATTATGAGTTTGAGCCAAAAGAAAAGAGCGGGAGGAAACGACTTTACCCAAGACAACTGCATTGATGGCCAGTGAAGGAAAAAAAACTGAGCCAAAGGAAACCATTGACAAGGAGGAAATTGCTCTCATGGTAAAGAGATTCAACATGTTCTTTAACAAAAACTACAAAAGAGAAAAGGGTGAGACCTCCAGAGACATTCAACACCTTCCAAGAAGGGAGGACATGCCAACCAAGAGAGCGAACATCGAGAGCCGACTATCGAGAGCCGATAATCAAACAGATGAAAACATGTGTTGGAATTGCGAGATAACCAGACATTTTGTTGTTAATCGTTCCTATCCACCACCAACAAATACGAAAATTTGGTATGGAAGAAAAGTCATCGGTGAACACATCGACAAGATGGATATGGATGCGGATGGCAAAGTCATTGTTCAAACTAGGTATAGAGCCCTTATTGGATCATTGCTCTATTAAATAGCAAGCATGCCGACATCGCCTTTGCGGTAGGTGTATGTGCTAGATTTCAATCGCACCAAAAGAGAGTCACGTGATTTGCGAGCAGCTAAGATAATCCTAAGGTATTTGAAGGGATGCCAAGAAGTTGGCTTATGGTATCCAAATGAAGGAGGATTCAAACTAGTAGGTTACTCGGACTCGATTATCTTTGGATATAGAGTGGACATGAAGAGTACATCGGTACTTGTCAAATGAAGAGTACATCCACAAAGACGACGAATACATAGTTGTGGGCAAAACAAGTGCCCAAGTTCTCTGAATGAGACAACAACTGAGAGATTATGATATTGAAGAAAGGGAAAATTGAATTATGTGTGATAGTATTAGTGCTATTGCAATCACTCAGAATCCAGTGTTGCACTGAAGAACAAAGCACATTGATGTCAGATATCACTTTATAAGAGATCATGTTGAAAAGAAAGATATCACATTGGAATACATCTCAACTGATAAGCAGTTAGCTAACATATTCACAAAGTCTTTATGTGAATCGATATTTGAAGAGCTTAAGAATGAGCTAGGGTTAATTGAACTGAGTTAGGACACTCAGAAGACTCAATCAACAGAGACAAAGAAGAGAGAATGAAAAATAAGCAAGTTTCACATTTCAGCCAAGTGAAATAGCCAAGACGGGAAATCAACTGTATCGAGTTAGCTGAGAGCTGAGTGTTCGCATGTGAAGAGAGAAGTAGAGTTAGTCACTTTTGGAAGTTAGCTGAGTTATTTATGAGCTAAGTGACAAAACGCAGTCATTTTCTGCGGCGGGAATGTTTTTAAGGATTACGTCAGCGTAATTATGATAACAGAACAAAAGCTGCACGTTTAGCCTATGATTGGATATAAATGTTGTTGCATTTAATGCGGTTTCAAAGGTTAAATCCTGAACGTCGATTTTGATCAAATTTTCAAATTCCAGAAACTGTCCTTTCGAGTCCAATATAAGCCAAAACCAATTTTCTCTCTCCTCACAAAACTCTCTCGTCTTCAACAAGTAAGGAAATTTTCTCTCTGTGCAAGTGCAAACCCTACTTTCAAAATCGAGATTTTTCGTTTCATTCACTGTTTATTTTCTACAAAAATGGAAGCCACGTATGACTACATTAAGATGTCCGAGAAGATCCACTCAGGATCTGTAGTCGACTTCTAGGGGATGCTGAAGTAGGGTGCTGATAAGGCCCTAGTGAAGAAGATCGCTGAAAAACTCGAGAAATTCGATCTAAAGAATTTTCTCACAATGGAGTTTTCGCATACGTATTTAGAAGAAGTTGCCATGTTCTATGTCAACGCTGAAGTTCATGATGATGAGATTCGCTCATCTGTCCATAGCAAGGAGATCAAGATCACTGTTGCTGACCTTGCTGAACATTGCAAACTGCCTACTGAAGGGCTGAAGGAGATTGCCGAGAAACATGTGAACTTAGCTGCTGCTTGGAAGGAAATTTCCAAGCCTGAGTCAGCTGTGAAGGCTGTTTATACAGCCAAGAAGGATTTGATAAAAGATTATTACCACAAGTTGATGGACATTGTGTCCATATGTGTCGACATGAAGTTTGATAGCTTTAACCAGCTATCTCGAACTAAGCTGGTGGTTATGGATGCGATCATGGAAGAGAAGAAGATCAATTGGGCTGAGTTTGTCTTCAGCTGTATTTGCCAGAATGTGATCAACAAGACCATCAAGGAGGATGGGACGTTTGGATGCTCTCTGGAATATGGCCTGATGATTGGCCATCTTATGGAGGTGAAGGGAATTGACTTGAGACATGGAAAGCCATTCCATGTTAACAAGAAGATGTTCAAGGCCAATCTGTCTGGTGCTCAAAGGAAAGCACATGCAAGGAAAGCTGGCACAAGCGAGGGTGAGTCAGCTGACCCTGCACAGGAAGACACAGCTGCAACCACCCCAGCTCTCTCTCCTAAGCCTATCTAGAAGAAGAGAGATGCTGCAACTAAGCCAGCACCTGCCCCTGTAGCCAAGTCGAAGAAGGCTCTGCCCTGCAGCGAGCCAAAAGCACTGCCGCCAAAGAACCAAATCGGATGCACTGCCTGACAGCCCGAGATCGAGAAGGATACATCTAAACCTTCTCCTACTGGAAGAAGAAGCGCACGATGTGCCTCTCAAGCCGCTTGATGCGAAGAAGATAAATATAGTGGAGCCAGAAGCCACTAGAGAAGAAGCTGAAGAGGATGAAATTCCTCTTGTTCCGACCAATAGAAGAAGACTTTTTAAGAAGTTTAAACTTGAGAAAGCTGAGTCTGCCACTCAGCCAGAGAAGCCTGAGAACGAGACTACTGAAACTCAAGAAGAAGCGGTCGAGAGAAAAGATGGTGGTGATGCAGCCCACCACGGAGAAAGAGAAGATCTGTTGATGTCGATCGGCCAGATCAGAAGACCCAAATGCCGAGAGACAACTGTGGAAAAGCAAAAAGCTGAGACAGCTGAGCTCGATGAGTAAAGAGTTGTCCAATCCCCTGAAACGGATGCCAATGAACCTGAGGAGGAGCAAACCTCACTTGCCACAATTCAGGAAGATGGATATGACGATGATGATGTGGTGATGTTATTGTTTGATAAATGGTTTTATCATGATTTTGATGATTTTGTTTTTTACACCAAAACAATGTTTTTAAAGGTTGTCCAAATACTCCTAAATGATTTAAAATGGTTTTAATATTTTCCGAAGTATTTCCTCAAGTTTATTTTCGATAAAATTGGACAACACTTTTAAACGATTTTATGTTTATTAGTTTTTTCCTCTAAACAAGGTTCCTAAATGTTGTCTAAATACTCCCGATTGGTTTAAAATGTTTTTACTAAATTTTCGGAGTATTTCTTGAGTTTTATTTTCGACAAAAATATGACAACATTTCTGTCTCGAGGTCAACCGGTCGCCCTATTGGGCAACCCATACCTGAAGAGTACGTTGAAACACTAAAATTGAACATGGAGTATATTAGAGCAGGTCGACCGGCGCTCCTGGCGTCGATCGAGTCAGTCGACGGCCGCCAGTGGTGCGACCGGTACTGCAAGTTCTTGGTTGAAACAAAACTCCCGTTCTTCATTTTCCTAAGGCTTGGACCGGTTGAACATATGGGGGACCGGTCGAACCCTACGTCGACCGGTCGCCCTATGTAAAAATGTTGTGTTATTTTTCAAACTTCTATTTCTGTGCGACCGGTCGCCCTAAGGTTTGACAGCAAAATTCTAACCGTTGTGCAGCAGACAACTTTTCCCTAAATTGTGGGATTGATTTCTAACACTATAATCTTGATTTTAATTGCATTTTTTTTGTAGATATCGATTCCAAGAGGAGCCTATCAAGTATCAATCATCTCCTATAAATAGAGGAAGATTTTAAGCACAACAATAGGAGAGAACAACACAACACAACACAACAAGATATACTCAAGCAAACACTTGGTCTTCTATTGTCATTATTCTTGTTGTAATTTGCCTAGCTTATCACTTTCACATCTTTGAGGTCTAGGCTATTCTTGATTACACTTGCACTCAATTGTATAATTCATTATCGAGTTGTAATCTTGAATTTTTGGGTTATCATTCAACACAAGATATCCTTGTGAGTGTTCTTATGGTAAGAACACACTTGGGTGATCTAGGTGTTAGGTGTAAGAAGATTGTGGTAATCTTCTTGTTGAGGTGTTGAAAAATTTGGTATTTTTCAAGGTTGAAGATTGTGGTAATCTTCACAAGGTGCCGTTGGAGATTGTGGTAATCTTCAAGAAGAGATTGTGGTAATCTTAAAGGTGGTGTTGAAGAAGAGTGTGGTGCTCTTCAAGGTGTCGTTGTAAGTTGGTGTTGTATTAATTTTGGTAATTAATAAAATCTTTTTTCTTTTTGAAATCCATCCTGGATATACTGGGGTGGTAGAGGATTAGGCCCTCGGTGGGTTGAACCTCTATAAATCGACGCGTGTTGTTTACATTCCGCACCTTTATTATTGTCTTGGCGTATTTGATTCAAAAAAGAGGGTATATTCGAAAAAATGGAGATAATCTATTCACCCCCCATCTAGATTATCGTAGCCGCTTGGACTTACAAGTGGTATCAAAGCCAAACTCTTTGGCAAGCTCGTTTCACATCGCGAATGAAGAGGAACCTCCACCACCAAGCCACCTCGGTTTGATTCCAAAAATTTTATATTTTGGAAAGAAAGAATGGAATGTTATTTACAAGGTTGCGGGTTTAATATTTGGAACACCGTCATAAATGGAGAATCCATTCCGATGATAGACACACCACACACCTCCAAAGGCCTCAAAGAGCTAAATGATGAAGAGAAGAAAATCATCTCCTTAAACGGTAAAGCTCTCAATATTTTGTATTGTTCACTTACTAATTTGGAATATAAACATATTGTAGGAATTCGATCGGCACATGAAGTATGGCGAAAATTAGAAGCCATCTATGGAGTATTTGCAAATGAAAGGAGTCAAACAAAAGTATCTACTTCTCAAAGGGATACAATGTCAAATCTAAGGAACAAGCCTCTTACAACTTCCAACTATGAAGAAGTTGAACATTGTCTTATGGGCATCAAAGAAGAAAACGAGGTATGTCTTAAACCCTCTACTTCCTATGATATTGTTATTCAAAATGATTATAGTGATTTGCAAAATGATTTTGACGATCTTCAAAATGAATTCCAAAATTTACTTGTTAAGTACAAAAATTTGAAAAAGGAATTCAATGTTTTGAAAAATGAAAAGGATAGTTTATTTACTTCCTATGAATCACTATCATGTGCTCACACCACCACACTTGACAATGTTAGAAACCTTGAAAAAGAAAATAGTACTCTTATTGAGGATATTAATTGCATGAAAGGGGATTTATCTAAATCCAACTTGAGTACCGATGAAATTGTTGATTATTGTGATAATTCGAAACTAGAACTTGATCATAAGTTTAATGTTGTCAATCATATGAAAAAGAATCAAGTCTCTAAGCATGTTGGTCATTATGCTCCTAGAATTATTACTTGTTTTTATTGCGGTAAAAAAGGTCATACGGCTAATTCTTGTCAAGCTAGAAATAGCTCTAATTATTGTTGGAGACCTAAAAGTCTCAAGACTAATCCCAAAGGACTCAAACACATGAGGGTACCACAAAACAATGTCATATTAGGTACTCGGCGAAATAATGATCGAAGAAAATTTATACCGCCAAGAAGACATCAAATGACCATTTCATTTGATCAAAGAAGGAGAAAGTATTTATGCATTTTATTTTGTTATTATGCATGCCTTTATTTGTGTCTTAATTGCAAAATGAGCTTTCAAGTATTTATTTTTAATTAAGGTCTTCAATATATATTTGTGCTTTTAAAATTTTTTAAAAAAGAAGACCTTATATGATGTTTTTTAAACTCTTGTGCATATTTGTAGACTAAAGTGTGTTATCATCTCTTATGGATTTTTATGGCATGAGCTTACTTGTGATATCTCTTAGCCTACACTTTTATCATTATGATTTGTGCTAGACTTGTTTTAAGAATTGTGTAGGATTTACATATTTTCACAAATGGCCATTTACGTCATTATTTGTCAAGAAAGACATTAATTATCGAGGTACGTTTACTTGTGTTATTTTTACTCTTATAGACTCGATATGTGTATTGCCATGTGCCTATGTGCTTGTTTTTCATAGTATTTCATACAAGTACCATTAAGAGGATTTTTAGATTCTTTAAAAGGCACTATTCGATATTTGATTGCAAATATTTGCTTTGTCAACTCTTGTTCAAATACTTTTTTAAAAGAGGTCTCAACTATATGCTATCGGATTTTTAAATTTCAAAAAGAGACCTTTTGTAGCTTTATTAAGCTTATTTGAACTTGTATGATTTATTAGACTCTTGATGATCTTCTAAATGCATAGTATGTGTTTCTTGCTTCTTCATGGTCTATATATATAGTGTCTATTTCTACTATGCTCTTATGCAAGATATTTTTGTGATTGATGATTGAGGCATGTCTTTACACTTGGGCTATTTTTTCTTGCTTATATAAGCGATGCCGTTAATGAGTTTGTTAAGTTGTGTAGATGAGAAATGAAGTACTCCAAATATTAGTTACCTCAAAATATTTGGATGTAAATGTTCTATTATGAACACCTTAGATCAATTGGATGCCCTATGATGATAGTGATGAAGAAGACAAAAAGGGTATTCCGGAACAAACTCGATGACCAAGGCAACATTGGTCGAACTAATGCGAGGTTAGTAGCTCGAAGGTATTTTCAAGAAGAAGGTAATTGATTTTGATGTAACATTTGCACTCATAGCACATTTAGTAGTTATTTGCATTTTACTTGCCCATTCTTGTTTTAAGAAAATTTCAAGCTTTAACAAATGGATGTTAAATCCAATTTTCTCAATGGTTTTATTCAATAAGAAGTCTATGTAAAACAACCTCCGGGGTTTAGAATTTTTCTAGGCCAAATGATTTTTATAAAAGGCCTTGAATGGTTTAAAACAAGTACCCTATGTATGGTATGATAGACTTAGCTATTTTTGCTAAATGATTTTACAAGAGGTAAAGTTGATACTACTCTCTTTTTTTTTAAAAAGGGCAAGATTGTTTACTTGTGCATATTTATGAGAATAAATTTGGTGCTACTAATGAATATTTGTGCAAGATATGCTTTTCTAAGTTGATACTAGGTGAGCTTGAGATGAGCATGATTGGGGAGCTCAATTTCTTGCTTGGACTACAAATTATTCAATGCCAAGAAGATGGTTATATTTCAAAAGAACTCTTGAAGGAGTTAAGCATTGAAGAAAGAAGAATCATCTCAATCTCTATGGCTAAAGATTGACAAAGGTTGAGAAAAGCATATTGGCCGACAAACAAATTCGAGGTATGTTTTCTTGTATTATTCCTATAGACTCGACATTCCATATGCCTTATGTCTATATGCTCGACTTCAAAAACTATCCCAACGAATCTCATTAAAGTGCCGTTAAAAGAAATTTTCAAATATTTGTAAGGCACTTCTTCTTATGAATTGTTCATCCAAAGCTTTAAAACGTTCTTATTTTTCGGGATAACAAGTCCGGTGAAAATTATTCAAAATATAGTTCGTCATAATCGAACTAAACATATTGAGATTCGAAAAACTTTCTAAGGGATTGCGTTTTTTTAGATGTGTTTAAATCCCGTCTCAAAGTTAACTCGCGGGCATTTGTTCATTTACCGCCGAGTATTTTACCTCATTTCGAGCTTAATTATGACATAATATATATTGAATGAGGTCTACGTTTGCATTTTGCACGTTTTAAAACTTAGGGGCGAAAAATCGGATTTTTGGATAAAATTTCGGATTTTCAAAACAGAAAAGAACCACTGGCCGATCAAAGGCAAGGCCGCCGCGCCCCGCCCGACCGTGACGCCGCTTGGCTATTGTTTGGCTTAAAATGGTTTTGTTTCCAGACTTAGCCTTTATGGCTTATTTTGTCAATTATTTTGTCCCATTCGCAAATTGCACACAAATTTCACTCCAAATTTGTTTTATTGCATACATTTTATATTTTGGGGATTATCTAGCTCGGTTATCATCATCATTGATCGTCTTTACCGATCGAATGGTAAGAATTTCACTCTCTTTAGCTCAATTGGGTTGAACCCTTGAGTTTGTGGCTTATATGTATTTTTCTTGATGCAATTCATATATTTTTGTGATGAGCTTATTGATTGTTGATGAATTATATTTGTTAAATTGCATTTGGTGATGAAAAACTTGGCTTGATTACATTTACAAGGGCTATATATATCATTTTCTAATTTTGACGCCCGCCAAGTGTTCGATAAAATGTTTCAATGAAAAATTCATCACCTACATGATTCTCTTGTTTTCAAAAGTCTTATATATATATAGAGATCATGTTTTGCTTATTAGTTTTCATAAGCTTCTTCAAGTCGTATGATTCGACTTTTACCTCCTTATTTGGTTTATAAGCTTCAATGTTCAAATAGCTTGATACATCGGTTTTGTTGCGCACTTTGATATGAATATATGATGCGTTTATCGTGCTAACATTCTTTTTGATGATTCCAAAGGGGAGAAACAGGTTATAAGCTCTTTAGCTCAAAGAAGCTAAGATAAGCTCAACGAAAAGAAGCTATAAGTCGTGACTATTATAAGCCATATTGTTGTGTATCATACTTAGTCCGTTTGATGTTTCATGGACTTGTTTACATGTCTAATGATGTCTCTTTGACAGGGGGAGCTTTTAAATTATTGATACTTAAGCTCAATATTGAAAAGCTAAGCCTTTAGCTTTTGATTAAGTTGCTTCTACATCACTTTTGTTGTGCATGTTGATAGGGGGCATTTGCTATATGTGTTTGAATATCTCTACTCCCATCCTTGCGTTTATATTGTGCGGAATGTTGTCGCTCTCAATGGATATTCATTTTTGACCGGAAAACTTGTTTTTGTTTTCAAAATCGCCTCTCAAAATTGTTTTGTTTTCAACATCGGTCTTGTTGAATTGTTTTGGTTTGTAATCATCAAAAAGGGGAGATTGTTTGATAAATGGTTTTATCATGATTTTGATGATTTTGTTTTTTACACCAAAACAATGTTTTTAAAGGTTGACCAAATACTCCTAAATGATTTAAAATGGTTTTAATATTTTTCGGAGTATTTCCTCAAGTTTATTTTCGATAAAATTGGATAACACTTTTTAACGATTTTATGTTTATTAGCTTATTCCTCTAAACAAGGTTCCTAAATGTTGTCTATATACTCCCGATTGGTTTAAAATGTTTTTACTAAATTTTCGGAGTATTTCTTGAGTTTTATTTTCGACAAAAATCGGACAATATTTCTGTCTCGAGGTCAACCGGTCGCCCTATAGGGCAACCCGTACCTGAAGAGTACGTTGAAACACTAAAATTGAACCTGGAGTATATTAGAGCAGGTCGACCGGTCGCCCTGGGCATCGACGGTCAGGTCGACCAGTCGCCTAGGGTGCGACCGGTACCTGCAAGTTCTTGGTTGAAACAGAAACTCCCGTTCTTCATTTTCCTAAGGCTTGGACCGGTTGAACATAGGGGGGAGCGGTCGAACCCTACGTCGACCGGTCACCCTATGTAAAAATGCTGTGTTATTTTTCAAACTTCTATTTCTGTGCGACCGGTCGCCCTATGGTTTGACAGCAAAATTCTAACCGTTGTGCAGCAGACAACTTTTCCCTAAATTGTGGGATTGATTTCTAACAGCTATAATCTTGATTTTAATTGCATTTTTTTGTAGATATCAGATTCCAAGAGGAGCCTATCAAGTATCAATTATCTCCTATAAATAGAGGAAGATTTGAAGCACAACAATAGGAGAGAACAACACAACACAACAAGGTATACTCAAGCAAACACTTGGTCTTCTATTGTCATTATTCTTGTTGTAATTTGCCTAGCTTATCACTTTCACATCCTTGAGGTCTAGGCTATTCTTGATTACACTTGCACTCAATTGTATAATTCATTATCGAGTTGTAATCTTCAATTTTTGGGTTATCATTTAACACAAGATATCCTTGTGAGTGTTCTTGTGGTAAGAACACACTTGGGTGATCTAGGTGTTAGGTGTAAGAAGATTGTGGTAATCTTCTTGTTGAGGTGTTGAAGAATTTGGTATTCTTCAAGGTTGAAGATTGTGGAAATCTTCACAAGGTGCCGTTGGAGATTGTGGTAATCTTCAAGAAGAGATTGTGGTAATCTCAAAGGTGGTGTTGAAGAAGAGTGTGGTGCTCTTCAAGGTGTCGTTGTAAGTTGGTGTTGTATTAATTTTGGTAATTAATAAAATGTTTTTTCTTTTTGAAATCCATCCCGGATATACTGGGGTGGTAGAAGATTAGGCCCTAGGTGGGTTGAACCTCTATAAATCGACGCGTGTTGTTTACATTCCGCACCTTTATTATTATCTTGGCGTATTTGATTCAAAAATGAGGGTATATTCGAAAAGATGGAGATAATCTATTCACCCCCCCTCTAGATTATCGTAGCCGCTTGGACTTACAGTTATCTCCCATCTATCCTGGTATTCAATAAAGATTGAGGGAATGGAGAAATTGGAAGCTGAGTTACTCTCGACAACAATTTGAGCACCAGTACATTGAAGAAGAGAGATCTTAAGCTTCACGGGAACATCTCTATCCACTTTGCCCTCGATGAAGATTTCTATATGAATATCCTTCGTGACCTGAAGGACGATGAAAAAGAAAAGGCTTTGGAAAAGGCCAAGGCCATTGAAAAGTCAAAGATGTGAAGAGGTCCTGAGCATGAAATGGAATCAACTGATAGCGACATAGAGGAGATCGACCTGTTTGAAGCAAAGCAGATAAAGTCAATTCCAATAGGCCATCAAAGAATCTAAAGCCATGCACGAACATAAAATGCAAGAGGGTGCAGGAGAGTCTTCTCAACTTTCTCCCACCTCTAACCTTATGGATGCGGCATAGAACATAGTCATTCATCATTGTTGCCACCACATCCCCCGTGCACTCAAAAAATGGCACTCGAAAGATTGGCGATGAAGCTAGGGTAAGAGATGATGCGGGCACCCTAGCCAAGCCAACTCCCGAGAAGGTGTTGAGACACCGCCCCCATGGTGATCACTCGGAAGGAACACCGGCCGAGTCTTGGTGCGAGCAACCCCACAACTCTTAACTTAGTTGGTGTGTCAACCGAGGGGGAAGCTCTCACCACCACGGCCAGTCGGAGGATGTTGTGGGAGACCAACAAATGCGAGAAAGGAGGCAAAGATGAGAAACAAACGGAACAACAGACTGAAGTTGATAAAGCTCAAACGGTTGAGACTGTCTCAATTGAAACCTCATCTACAATGTAGGCCGATGATGCTGCTGAAGCAGCTAAGGCAAAGGATGGAAAGGAGGCCATGGGAGTTGAGACTCCTGGCCCTGAAAGTGCAATACTAGGAGTTGAGACTCCGACGGATGCCATCGAAGACCCTAAAGCAACTGAGTCTGCTGAAGGGAGATCTGTACAAGACCTTGTTGCAGTTGAGACTGCACACAAGGATGTAGAAGGCCCTCCAACGGTTGAGACTGCTGAGGGGTTAGAAGGCCCAAAGGAGGTTGAGACTTCCTTAGGTAAAGAAGTCTGCTAATGAGCAAATTCCTCAAGTGGAGGCAGATGATGAAGAAGAAGAAATCAGTGCTCTTCATGATTCCCAGGAACCTGTTGACATTGAATTCCTAGAATCCAAAAATGAGGCTGATTCCACTCTCATTGATGAATCCAACAAGGACACAACTAAGGATGCTCAAGCCCCTAGGAGTGAAGCTAGTGATAAAGCTGCTCCAATGAAATTTGTGTTGGTTGATGGGCCACACCCAATGGCACCATCACACTTCGATGACGCTGATAAGTCAGCTGAGGAACAGACTACTCATAAGGAAGCCCCTAGTAATACTGAGGAAGCTGTTAAGACCGCTGAAGTTCAGTCAGCTGAGCAGGCTCACATAGATGCTCAAGCTAAAACTCAATCAACTCTGCAGGCTTACACATCTGCTCCTAATGCCGATGAAGATGGATCAGCTGAGGCAAGTCAAGCTGAAGAGATTTGGAATGAAAAGGGTAAGGCCCCACAAGTTGGACCTGTGGGGATACCTCTTTACCCTAATGATTTGTTCGAGAATATTTTTTCGTTTGAAGCCCAATTACCTCCCTTAGAAGCCGAATTAGCAAGAGAACAAGACAAGTACACTGTCCACGTCCCACTAGAAGAATATAGAACTCCAGCTGGTACAACAATATTGCCTGTCGGTTTTGATTTTGATGCAGTTTGGCCAGAGGATGAGTCAGCTTTAACAGCCGACTTCCGGAAGGCTTTTAAAGCCATTTCTGCTCAAATCGAGAAAATGGAGCATGGTTTTTCATCATTAGACCAAAGGCTGGATAATCGTGATGCCAACATCACTGGAGATATTCGCGGAGTTGTACTAAAAATCTGAGAATGGGTTGGACAAACAATGGCTATGAGAAGAGAGCAAGTCCGCTACTTTAAGTCTCTGTTTGCAGAGTTAGTGGTCTGGAACTCTGAAAATCTCAAGTTCCAGCAGAGGCAGAGGGACCACATTGTGAGGATGGAGGAATCTCATAAGTCGGACCTAGAGTTACTCAAGATGCAGCACAAGAACGAAATTGCCAGATTGGAGACCAACATGAGTCAGCAAATTAGTGTTCTCCAAATATAAATGAAGCTAATGGCAGCTGAGTTAAAGGCTATGCGGTCTGTATTTCAAACAGCCTACTCGAAGTCGTATGATAAGCA
>JABTTQ020002655.1:0-50000 GCA_016081115.2 Rehmannia glutinosa | reverse complement strand
TGATTCAACCAACAGCCGACTTGATTTCATCCTCAGTGGAATGTTCCCTGTCCCACCCCTACCTTTTGGTGATGATGCCAAAAAGGGGGAAGATGAAGCTATGAGGGAACTAAAGGAAGGGCAAGGGAGCTATATGGAGGAGAAGAAATGAGATACAACTAAGGGGGAAGGAAGTTCTACGAAAAACCCCTTTTTGAAAATTATGTTTGCCAAAACTCCTCAACAAGGAGAAGTAACAACCTCACTTCTCATCAAACTACCGAAAGAGATGACTCTGGAAGAGAAAGCTAAGTTGGCAGTCAAAGAATCAAGAAGAGTCATCAAAGCTAAGTTTGAGAAGGTGGCTGAGAAGCATTCTGAGCGTATCAATGATATAAGGACAAGGTATGATGGTCCCCCAACAGGACTATTAAAGGATTCCCCAGCAGTTAAACCCCCGAGAGAAATTTCAATGCCGATCTTTGGATCTCGAGCCCAGATCACTAGAGGAATTTCAAACTCTATAGGCCGAAAGCTATTTCAAGAACTTGACTCTACCACAGGCGTGGGACTTATATTGGGAGAAGGGCCTTGATGTATGTAAATTAGCTGATAGGAAGCAGAGTTCTAGCAGCCACTCAACTGGAAAAGCACTTGCAGAAGCATACACTCCCAGAGGAGGAGCTGAGTCAGGAAGAGAAAGGGGAATATCTGGGGTAATGGAAGAGGCGAAGCACTCAACCACAGCCAAGACCACAGGACATAAAGTACTTTGATCTACAGAAGAAAGGGATCACTTATTGGGCTGGGTACAATCATCTTGCCAATTTAGAAGTGATACGCAAGAATGAAGAATCTGTGAGGAGGCAAGATGCAGAGAATGAGAGAGTAAATCGCGAATAGGAAGAAAGGAAGCGTAGGGATGACCCTCTTTGCAAGGCGTACCTATGTGAAGAAGAAGAAAGAAGAAGAAGAGAGAGAAAAAGAAGAAGAGCAAAGGAAGACAGGAGGAGAGCTGCAGATGAAGAGAGAAAAAGGAAGCAACCAATGCGTTGAAGAAGGTTGTAACCCCTTCATGTATTTTACTCTACTGTAAATACATAGTTGTAAGTGTTTTTTTAAACCCATAATACTCTGATACATACTTTGTAACTTTGCTCTGATACATGTTGTAATTCAATGTATGTATAAACTCTGATACAGTGTATAGAGTACATTTTGTAAATAGCTTTGTAAAGGACAAGAATGCTATGATTAATAAAATTGACATATTCAAAGCATACATTCTTTGTTACTACACTGCTTGTGTTTGCTGTTATTTTTTTTAAGTTTTGGCAGCATCAAAAAGGGGGAAATTGTTAGGAAATTTATTGTTAAGATTTTGATGATACCATGTAAAACTTAGAATAGCAAGTTGACCCCCCATTTTCCTTGTATTCCTACTTGGTAATAGATAGGACTGCATGAGCTGAGTGAAGTCAGCTATGTCGAAGAATGCAAGAAGTCAACTGAAGACTAGAGTGAAGACCCAGCTGTGTGTCAGTTGAGTATGGTCAAGATAAAAAGCACATACTCGACTGAAGGAGATCCAACTATGGAACAGTTGTATAAAGGTTGAATAAGTGTTATTTAAGTCAGTAAAAATCCAAGTCTACCAGTTGAGCTGATAGTTGAGTCATTCCTTAAAGGATGAAGCAGACTCAAATCAAAAGGGGTAAAGGCAGCAGTCAAAGTCAAGTCGACTGAGATTAATCTGTTGGAAGGAAGTCAAAGATATTACTCGATATAGTAATAAGTCCAAGCTGCCTAGTCTTAAAGTGTTTGACCTAAAAACATGCAAAAGGAATAAACCAATGGGAAACACTGAAGCTTGTGGCAGGCCTTGAAAAGCTGCAGAGCCATTTAATACTAGGAAGGGTCAACATCACAATGCTGCAGGTCGAGAAATGACAAGCCAACGAACAAGAAAGTGTCATTTGAAAATATCCTATCTCTTCAATGGACAAATTTTCAAATGAGCACTATAAAAGACTGAGGAAGCATTTGAGAAAAGTTCACCGATCTTACAAGTAATTTTCAAGCAAGCAAAACCTGCAAACATTCTCAAGCTTATCAAGAAATTCCTCAAGCCTAAAACTCGAAGGAACTCGATCCAACACATGTTGTGAAGGAAAGAATACTTCAACGAGTTCAAGAGGAAAAGTTTTAAAGAACAAAAAGGGGTCTACTCTCCAAGTTTGAAGGAGTTGTAGTAAGGTTCAAGATCGAACCAGAAGTTTTGAACTCGTTAGAAGGATGTGTGATCAATTCCAAGGGTTAAAGGGAGTTGAAGTAGCAAGACAGTTGTCTTGTGAAGAAGTTGAGTCGTAGGAGAAGCCAACTGTTTGATCAAGGCTGTCTCTAGACTGGAGAACTGCCTTGTAACTTGATCTGTTACTTAGTGGATTCCTCCAAGAGTTGGAGAAGAGAGGATTAGAGGAATTACCCAATCCTTGAACCACTATAAAATTTACTTGTGTCATTTACTTTCAGCACTTTACTTTCTTGCATACTTTCATAATTGTTGTTAAGTTAAATTGGCAACCCAGTTGATAATAACCATTGCTAAAAACAAGTGTTATAAACGTGCTTAAAATAACAAGGGTGTTAATTCTTCCGCTGTATAGAACCAAATCATCTAGAAATTTAAGTGTTTGCTGATGTAGCTAAGTTATATTATCAACAGCTCAGTCGAGTCTGTTGAGTGGGTAACTTTGCTGAAGTAAGCCAACCTAGCTGTCCCCCAAGGACTTAGCTGATTTAAGTCAACTCTGTTGAAATTTTTAAAAGGACTAAAAACTGAAAAGTTTGTAAGGCTTATTCAACCCCCCCTTCTAAACCTTACACCTCACCCCTTGGGACCTATATCCAATCCACTACATACATGTTTTTCTGTCTTGTTCCTTGCAACACTATTTCATTTGATTCAGCATCTTTGATCTGGCATACTCCCATGTTGAATCCCAAATTGTAGCCCTTGTCATAGAGTTTACTGATGCTTAGTAGATTGAAATTGAGACCTTCAACATATGCAACCTCTGTGATCTCCAAACCATTCTTCTTTATTGACCTTATGCCTTTGATCTCCCCTGAAGCTTCATTTCCTCCAAATATGACTTTTGCATCTTTTATTTCTTTGAACTTTGACAGGTTTTTCGTGTTTCCTGTCATATGTCTGGAACAACCACTATCCATGTACCAGGTTCCTTGGCACTCAGCTGTTCCTTGAATCTGCAATCAAGGAAATTAATTTTTAGGTACCCATACTTACATGGGTCTTGGGGTCTTAGTGCTATAAGATGCTCCAACCAACCTATAGCCAGATGATCTGACTCTGAGAAGTTTCCATCTATCAGTTCCATAATCATAATGCACATTGGCAAATTGCTTGGGGGTTTTAGGATCATACAACTATCTTTTTTGTCTGTATGCCTGTGTATTTGTTTGAGCAATTGCTTTCTTGGGGTAATGGTGGAATTTCTGGGTGTTGTGCATGGGTGCATAAGTGTGCTGATGATAGCTCTTTTGCCTTGGGAATAACCTTTGCTGATGTTGAGGTCTTTGCCATTTTGGCTTGTATCCCCATAGAACTTCGCTGATATTTCACTTGATTGTTCCAATCAGCTTGGTTAGGATAGTTTCTACCATTCCAATCATATAAATTCATTTGATGAAATCTCTGGGGGTTTTGGTAGCTCTATTTAGCTTTCACATAGTATTTTCTGTTGGGAGTTTACTGATGGAATTTTGTAAATTTCTTTACAGTTGTCCTTTCAGCATACTCTACTGGCTTCTTTCCTTTACCTTTGTATCCAAGGCCAGTATGATTATGATTGTATTTCAGTGTGGGTATTGGTGTGCAATATGGTGTTTTGGGTTTTTGGATTCCCTCATTGCTTGAGGATCCTTTTTCTAAAATCACTCTGGGAGTTTGACTATGCACAAAGAAATTGAATCCTATGCCTGTTTTATCTCCACACTCTTTTTGACTCATTATTAATTCATCCAATGATTTGGATGCCTTTGTAAATGAGGCAATCACATTTTTGATATATTTTTCTCTCTTTTCAGTAGCAGCTAACTCTGCTAGAATTTTTGCATTTTCAGTCTTCAGCTTTGTATTTTCATCAGCTATTTGACTTAAAGTACTCAGCTCCTTAGTCAGCTGTGAGTTTTGGCTTTTAAGCTGGTTGTTTTTCTCATTTAAAAGTGTGTGTGAGATTTTAATGTGCTCAAAGTCTTTCATTATTTTGCCTAATGAATCATAAAGATTTGTAGGTGAGGAAGTGTTTGTGTCACTATTACTATCACTTGACTCAGAATGAGATGAGTTTGAGTGTACCTTATCTTCATGATCTTGTTCTTTGGCCACGAGACAGATCAAAACCTCTTCCTCAGTGTCACTTGAGTAGTCAGCTTCACTGATATCCGAGTCTACTGGCTCTTTGCACTTAGCTGGTTTAGCAGTCTCAACAGCCAACATATCTTTCTTCTTTTCTTGTATTCTTTCCCTAAAGACTCTTTTTTCTTCCTCATTTCTGTATTTATCGACTGGTGGATAGGAACAGTCAACAGCAAAGTGCCCTGGTTGCCTGCAATTCCAACACTAGTTTTCAGCTCTCTGTATATCAGCTCTTTCAGTTCTCTGATTGTCAGCACTCTGATAGTCAGCTCTTTGATGTTCAGCTCTGTTGGATGGCCTGTCCTCCCTTACTTTGGAAGGTGTTGAATGTCTTCTGGAGGTTTTACCCTTGTTTGTTTTGTAGTTCTTGTTAAAGAACTTGTTGAACCTCTTTACCATGGGAGCAATTTCCTCCTGGTCAATGGTTTCCTTTGGCTCAACTTTCTTCCCTTCACTAGCCACCAGTGCAGCCGTCTTGGGTACAACTGTCTCCTCTTGCTCTTTTCTTCTCAGCTCAAACTCATAGGCATTGAGATCTGAGAACAACTTATGATTTGATGTTTTTGAGAGGTCCATGGAGTGTATCAGGGCCATGACCTTCATTTCCCATTCAGCTGGGAGGGCTCTTAAAATCTTCATGCACAACTCCTTTTGAGTGTACTCCTTCCCAAGAGCTAAAAGCTCATTTTTAATTTCTGTGAATCTGGCATCCAACTGATCCAGACTTTCACCTGCAAGCAATTTAAATTTTTTAAATTTTTGAACAATAACTGTTAGTTAATTCTCTTTTATCTGTTCAGATCATTTAGAAACCAGGGTTAGCTTATCCTAGATTTCTTTGGCTGATTTGCATGACTTGATTTTATTGAACATAGCCTTGTCCAATGTCTTGTAGAGAATATCCTTGGCAACATTGTCCAGGTTGTATCTCTATCTATCTTTATTTGTCCATTCACAGCGAGGTTTCTCAACCATGGCTGGTCTAGGCTCTACTGCAGCATCTTATCCTTCACCTGGAAGTGTTCTTCTCACAACAGTATTAGCCTTCAGTATTTGCAGTGGCCCATCCTCTATCACAAGCCACATTTCATCGTGTAAGGCTGACAGCTGAGCCTGCAAGTGAATTTTCTAGTCATCAAACTCTTCCACAGTAAACATAGGGATACGAGTTAGATTGACCTCCATGATAATAACTTTGCTTTAGAAATGAAAGTTTTGAAAGAACAAATGTTATATCTTTTGAGAAAGATTGAGATCTAGTTAAGTAACCAGTGTGGAAGGCTCAATGAACCAACCCTCTTATACCACTTGTAGGTTCCAATGGGTATGATGTAAGGTTTAGAGGGGGGCTGAATAAACCTTACCAACTTTTGCAATTTAGTCCTTTTAAAATATTTCAACAGAGTTGACTTAAATTAGCAAAGTCTTTGTGGACAGCTAGGTTGGCTTACTTCAGTACAATTACCCACTCAACAAACTCGACTGAGCTGTTAATAGTATAACTTAGCTGCATCAGCTAACACTTAACTTTTCAATTGGTTAGGTTTTATACAGCGGAAGACTTAACACCCTTGTTAGTTTTAAATACGTTTTTTAACACTTGTTCTTAGTAATGTTATTATCAGTTGGGTTGGTAATTTAACTTAAACAACAAATATAAATATAAGCAAGAAAGTAAAATGTTGTAAGTCAATGACACGAGTAAATTTTATAGTGGTTCGAGGATGGGGTAATTCCTCTAATCCACTCTTCTTCAACTCCTAGAGGAATCCACTAAGTAACAAATCAGGTTACAAAGTAGTTCTCAATCTTGAGACAACCTTGATCACACAGCTGGCTTCTCCTGCGACTCAGCTTCTTCACAAGACAACTGCCTTGCTATTTCAGCTCCTTTCAAACCCTTGGAATTGATCACACAGTCTTCCAACAAGCTCGAAACTTCTGGTTCGATCTTGAACCTTACTACAAGTCCTTCAATCTTGGAGAGTAGACCCCTTTAGTTCTTAAAACTTTTTCCTCTTCAACTGGTTGAAGTATTTTTTCCTTCACAAAGTGTGTTGGATCGAGTTCCTTCAAGTATTAGGCTTGAGGAATTTCTTGGTAAGCTTGAGAGAATGTTTGCAGATATTGCTTGCTTTTTAATTTCTTAGAATGTTTGATCTCGCATGTGTTATATCTCTATTCTCTTTCTTGTTTCCTCAGCCTTTTATAGTGTGCATTTGAAAATTTGCCCATTGAAGAGATAGGCTATTTTCAAATGATACTTCCTTGTTCGTTGGCATGTTTTTTCTTACTTGCAGCATTGTGATGGTGACCTTTCCTCGTATTAAATGACTCTGCAGCTTTTTAGGTCCTGACACATGCTTCAATGCTTCCCATTGGTTTATTCCTTTTGCACGCTTTTGGGATGAGTACTTTAAGACATGGCAGCATGGATGTATTGCTATTTTAAATAATATACTTGACTTAGAGACAACGGATTAAATCGATCAACTTGATGACAAGCGCATTACCCACTTTTACTTGAGTCAGCTCCAACCTTTTAGGAATGACTCAATTGTCAGTTCAACTGGTAGACTCAGCTCTTTACTGACTTGACTGACACTACTTTAGCCTTTACTCAGCTGTTCCTCAGCTGGATCTCCTTCAGTCGAGTTTGTGCTTCTCATCTTGACTACACTCAACTGACACACAGCTGGGTCTTCACTTTAGTCTTCAGTTGACTTCTTGTTGTAGGTCCCAAGGGGTGTAAGTAAGGTTTAGAAGGGGGGTTGAATAAACCCTACCAACTTTTCGATTTTAGTCCTTTTAAAATATTACAGAGTTAACACAAATAGCTAAGTCCTTGAGGGACAACTAAGTTGGTTATTCAACAAAGTTAGCCACTCAACAGACTCAATAGAGCTGTTGATAGAATAACTCAACTGTTTAACCTGAAACTTAACTTGGTTGTGTTGAGTTTTTCAGCGGAAGACTTAACACCCTTTGATTTGTTTTAAACTTGTTTTAACACTTGATTTTAGCACTTATTTATTAATCAGTTAGATAGCAATTTATCAGCAGATATAAATAAGTATGCAGAAATAAAAGTGCTGAAATGTAAATGACACAAATAATTTTTATAGAGGTTCGAAGATGGGGTAATTCTTCTAATCCTCTCTTCTCCAACTCCTAGAGGAATCCACTAAGTAATGATCATTTCACAAAGTGGTTATCAGTCCAGAGACAAGTCTTGATCACACGGTGACTTGCTCCTTGGACTCGATCTAGAGATGACTTGGTCACACAAATCAAGGCTTCTCGTCCGGCTCGGCTTCTTCACAGGCGGTGCGCCTTGCTACTTGACTCACTTTCTCAAGCTTCTTGGATTTGATCACGAAGCCCTCCAATAACTTGATACTGGTTCGACCTTGAACCTTCCTACAATCCTCCTTGGAAAGTAGACCCCTTTTGATTCTTCAAAAGTTTCCTCTTCAACAGTTTGAAGTTATCCTTCCTTCACAGCTTTGTGTTGGATTGATGTCCTTCGAGATTTAGGCTTGAGGATTTTGCTTGAATATCTTGAGAATATTTTGCGAGGTTCTGATTTGAATAATGCTTGCTCGTTCGTGGTTCAGATAACCTTTTCTCAATGAGATTCCTCAGCCTTTTATAGTGAACTTTCAAAAACCTGCCCGTTGAAGAGATAGGCTAATTTTCAAAAGTCACTTGTGTTCGTTGGCTTGTCTTGTTGCAGTCCTTAATGTTGACATTTCCTCGTATTTAACGTCTTGCAGCATTGCAGCGTATCTAACACTTGGTGCAGTGCTTCCTATTGGTTTGTTCCTTTTGCACACAACTGGAACTAACACTTTATCTTTGACAACTTTAACAGGTTACTATTCTGAGTATCATTCTTGACTTTCATCAACGGATCTCGTTCAATTGTCTTGACTTGACTGCAGTCTTTTATTCCCCAGGTGACTTGAGTTAGCTTCCAATCTTTGGATGACTCATCTGTCACTTCAACTTGAGATTTGGCTTCTTGAGTTGACTTGACCGACTCTTCATACAACTGTTTCACAGATGATACACCTTCAGTCGAGTTTTTGACTTTTCTTCTTTGCCGTACTCAGCTGTCTTTCAGCGGAGTCTTCACTTCAGTCTTCAGTTGACTTCTTGTATTTCTAGGCATAGCTGACTTGACTCAGCTTTTCCATCCCTATCTATTACAATACAAATTACAAGGAAAATGGGGTGCCAACTTTCTAGTTTAAGTTTTACATGGCATACATCAAAATCTAACCAATAAATTTCCCAACAATTTCCCCCTTTTTGATGATGCTAAAACTTAAAACATTAAACAACATGTAAATAGCAAAGATACATACAGACAATGCAGTAACAAAGAATGTATGCATAGAATCAATCATTTTATTTATCATAGCATTCTTGTCCTTTACACAGTTGTTTACAAAGTGTATCAGAGCATATTTAAATCTAAGCAAATTACAAGCATCTATGCTCAAATACAAATACAAATTATTTTATTGAAAGTACAGATGACTTACATAACAATGTATTTACAAAAGTAAAATACATGAAGGGTTCACAGCAACACTTCTTCTCCTTCGCTGCCTCATCCTTTCATATTCAGCTCTGTCATCATCCGGTTCCTTTCTTTTTCTTTCATCTTCAGCTGCTTGCTTCTTTTCATAAGCTCTCTTCACAGCATCATCTTTTCTCTTCCATTCTTCCCATAGCTGGTCTTGTTTTTTGTTTTCCTCTTCTATTCTTTTGACATAATCAGCATTCTTTCTAGCCACTTCCAAATTCGCTACTTCATCGTACCCAGCCCAGTAGATCCTTCCCTTCTTACCTGGATCTACATATTCGATATTTTTGGGTAGAGGTCTAGAACAAAAACCTCTTCCTCCACCACTTCTTTCTCCTCCTCTGGTGTATCTTTGTCACGGAGTCTTACGCTTACCACCAATGGTCTTATTAGTAGTCTGTTGCCTATCAGCTTCTTCGCACAACTTCAGACCCTTCTCCCAGTATAGATCCCAGGCTTGGGTTACCGACATATTCTTAAAATAGCCTTTGGATTCGAGAGTTTTAAATTCTTCAACCAATCTTGGCTCGTCTCCATCATCTGGAATGGCATCTAGATCCTTCCCTGCCGGAATGCCTCCGTAAGTTTTTAATACTTCTTGAACACGGGCATCCATCTTTCTTTCAATATCTTTCATCCCTGCTTCCACAATTTTTCTCTTTTCTGACATGGGCACAGCAGAGTGTTGGATCGGCAAAGTCACTGGAAGTTTGCTGATAATGGATGTTGTGACATGACCTTGCTGAGGGGTTTCAGCAATTATTATGGTCAAATCCTTTGACCTTTCCCCCTCAACTGCTTTTTCCTTCTTCTTCTCAACGACTGCTTATTCCTTTTGCTTCTCAGTTGTTTCTTCCTTCCATTTCCTCAGGTATTCCTCTTCTCCCTTTTTGGCATCATCAAAGGAGAGAGGAACCCCTGGAAACATTCATGCGAGCTTGAAGTCCAATCTGCTGAGAGCTGAGTTCTGCTTGGAGTCTGCTGCGGCATGTGCTGTTCGAAATTCGGAACGAGTGGCCTTTGATTCAGCTGCCACCAGTTTCATTTCAGCCATGAGAAGGCTGAACTTCGTATTCATGTTCTCCTCAACACGCAGAATTTCTTTTCGATGAAATTCACGCAGTAACTCCATTTCAGTTGTATGGGAGGCATGCAATCTTTCCATATACGCCTGCATCCTCTGCTTCATATCAGCATTGTCAGCACTCCAAACAAGCATCTTATTGTACAATGCCTTGAAATATCGAACTTGCTCGTATCGCATTGCACTCTGCTGCTGACACCACTCCCTGATCCGTACCACTACTGCTCTTAAGTCGGCTGTGAGGTTGGCATCTCTATTGTCCAGACGTAGATCTAATGAGGCTTGATGTCATTCTATCTTCTCAATCTCTCCACAGATTTTCTTGAAGACTTCACAGATCTCAGTTGTCTGGCAATCCGATTCAAATTGTGACCATTCAACATCGAAGTCAAAGTCTGCTGGCACAATAGAGTTGGTAGGAATAACTGGATCTTCTCGGATGGTGTATCAGCGCTGCTCTTTAGCTGTCTCTACCTCTACCGCTGGCAGCTCATGTGAAAAGGGAAATAATTGCTCAAAGGCATCATCTCGCACATATGGGATTTACTGTGATGTTTGTGCCTGTGATGTCTCTGGTTGAGTCGGCACTGCTGCAGCTTTGGAAGCTTACGCAGATGACTCGGTTCCAGCTGGGTCTTGTTGAGTAGGTTGGCCAGCTGACTGAGCCTCAGCTGTCTTAACAGCTTCTTCGGCCTCAGTAGATTTTTCTAAATGAATTACTGTTCATCGGCTGCAACATCAGCGTCATCGGAAGATGATGAAACCTGGGGGCTTGGTTCATCATTGAAGTTAAAAGTTTGACGAGCAGCTTTAAAACTCGACTCACTTATCTGCGGAAGAACATCCTCAGCTATGTCCTTTTGATGTGCAATAGGAGTGGACTCAGTTTCATCTTCAGATCCCAGAAATGATATGTCAGGATTGTGCTGGGAATCATGAAGTGCACTAATCTCCTTCTCAGATTCAGCAATGTTAACAGGAGGGATGTTCTGAACTTCTTGAGCTTTACCTAGGGAAGTCTTAACCTCCCTTGGGCCTTCAACACCTCCCGGCGAGTCTCGGTGCGGCGAGGCCTTCTTCATTCCCTTCGACAGGAGCAGCTATCTCAGGGTCTTCAGCAGTGGCATCCATAGGAGTCTCAACCCCTTGGATTGCACTTTCAATGCCCCAAGTGTTAACTCCCGGGGCATTTCCATCATGTGCCTCGACTGCAATAGCAGTGTCCTTAACTTTGCAAAGGCTGGCGACACTTGGTGGGACGACTCAACTGTCCGAGCTTCATTAATGTCATTCTGCTGGAGTTCCTTTTCAGTTTCCTCTTCGCCTATTTTCTTCATTGTAGAGTCAGCTGCAGCATCGTCCGACCCTGCTGCAGTGGAGTGAGTTTCCCCCTCAGCTGGCACACTAGCTGAGTGACTAATGATGGGGTCACTTTTCTCCAGACTCTCGGTTGCTTCCGTTGAGTGCTCAGTCGTGGAGACAGGTGGTAACACACCTTCAGTAGGGGTTGGCTCAACTTGGGTGCCCAAATTCCCAGTTTCATCGCCACTTCCCTTGGACCCATCTTCCGACTGCACAGGGGAAGAAGTTGCAGCTATAACTGTGGCAATCTGCTGCACTACTCCCAGTGGGTCTATCTGCAGGAGAGATTGTGAGGACTCTCCTGGTCCTTCAAACATGTGTTGCTCATGCAGCATCCTGGATTCCCTCAGAGCTTGATGCATGTATGACTTCTCCTTTGCAGCAACAGGATCCATATCTTCACCACTCTTTGACAACACATCTATATGAGGGTGAGTGTGTTCCAGAGTTCCAGTAAGAGGACATATACTGGCTTTTTCGAGAGCTTCAGCTAACTCAGCTGCTCTGGCTTGAGACTTCTCCTTGAAAATTTGCAAGATGTTCAAGCAGTTGTCTTCATCAAGGGCATGAACTACTTTGGTGATGCCGAGAAATTCGAACAACTCCTCATCTTCTTCTATGAACTCAGGGCGTTCAAACTGCTCCCTTGAGTGACTTAGCTTCCACGCCCTCCATTCACATAGACGGCGTTGGATGTCTGGATATACAGGAGAAAGTACGGTAACATCATCATCCTCATCTTCCTCTTCTTGTCCTTGCTGTTCTGGAATGGAAGGTAGCATGCTCTGTTGCTCTTCTCCTCCAGCAGCGTCCGTAGCAGACGGAGAGACAACTTTTTCAACTGAAGATTCAGTTGTCTCAGCTGCTTCTTTTTCCTCAGTTGTCCTCTCCATAGCTGGGTCTTCTTGGGGCCTCTGCTGATCACCCTCCGCAGACTTGGTTGTTTCATTTATTACTTTGGGAGACTGCACTTCCTGAGTGTCAGCAGTCTCGGAAGCTTTCTCCAGCTGAGTAGCAGATGCATCTATCTTCTCACGCTCTGAACGCTTGACTAGCCTTCTTCATTTGGTTTTAACCAGAGGGATTTCTGGTTCTTTGTCCTCTTCTTCTGATTCTCCGACGGCGGGGGTCGGGGCATCTTTCTTGGATGGAGCTGCCTTCCTGGGCTTAGCAGTCTTTTTCTTATGTATGGCTGGAGAAGGGATTTGGGCTTCCTTCTCAGCCTCGGCTGCATGGGCAGGAGACACGGCTGCTCGGGAAGGTGACTCGGTTGCAGGGGCAGGTGCATCCTGTTTCTTTGCTGCAGGGGAGGTAACAGTTGTGTCTTCGGGGTCAGCTGATTCCCCCTCACTTGTATCCGCCCCCTTGGCATGGGCTCTCTTCTAGGCTCCTGAAAGTTTAGCCATGATCATCTTCTTGTTTACATGTAAAGGCTTTCCGTGTTGAAGGGGAATGCCCTTCACTTCCATCAGATGGCCAATTACTAGGCCATATCCAAGTGATCCTCCAAAGGATCCATCTTCCTTGTACGATTTGTTCCCAACATTCTGGAAGAGTCTGTTGTACACGAACTCAACCCAGTTGACTTTCTTTCCGTCTATGATCGCAGCCATGACGATCAGCTTGGTCTTTGACAACTGATTGAAGCTGTCAAACTTCATGTCCACACACTTTACAACGACATCCATCAGCTTATGACAGTCGTCCTTCAGCAGTTTCATCTCAGTTGTGTAGACTACCTTCGCAACACAATCCGGTTTGGCTACTTCTTTCCATGCAGTAGCCAAGTTAACATCAACTTCATTTATTTCCTTCATACCCTCAGACGGCAGCAAACAGTGCTCCGCAAGGTCCTTAGTCGTAATCATGATGTCCTTGCGGTGGACGGAGGACTTGATTCGCCGTCTGTACCTCGGCATTTACATAGAATCGCCACCTCTTCAAGGTAGGTGAGCGAGTACTCCATAGTAAGAAAAGGCACGAGAACGGACTTTTCTAGCATATCGGCTATCTTCTTTACTAGGGTTTCATCCCCGAACCTGCTTTACCATCCCTTCAAAATCCACGGTTGATCCAGAGTGGATTTGCTTTGATAGCTTAACAAAATCAAACTTTGGTGCCATTTGCAGAGAGTTTTACCGAATAAAACTTCATAAACTTGCTTGAGAACTCGTAGGGTTTGCGAGAGAGAAATGAACTTGCTTTGAAGATGAACAGTTTTCAGTAAAGTGTGAGAAAGAAGATTGAAAACCGTATATAAGGGTTATGAAAGGACGGGTTTTTGGATTTTGAAATTTGATCAAGATCAACGGCTCAGATTTAGCACGTCAAACCACATTTAATTCCTCGCATTTAATACGGCAGCATTTATATCCAATCATATGCTTATTGTGCGTCTTTTGACTGTACCCATCATTATTACGCTGACGTCATCCTTAAAAACATTTCCGCTCATTTAAAATGACTATGTTTTGTCACTTAGCTCATAAATGACTCAGCTTATTTCATAAATGACTTAACTCTTCTTCTCTCTTTTCATTAAGCGACTCAAATTTGTCATAACTCGATCACGGTGACTTTCCGATATGGTTTGTTTCAACTTGGTGATGTGAAAAACTTGTTCATTTCTCACTTTCTATCTTGTATCTTTTCTGATTGAGTCTTCTGAGTGTTAACTCAGCTCAATTAACCCTAGCTCATGCTTAAGCTTTTCAAATCTTGATTACATAAGGGTTTGCTGAATATGTCGGCTAACTGTTTATGAGTTGAGATATACTCCAAAATGATGTCTTTCTTTTCAACATGATCTCTTATAAAATGATATCTGACATCAATGTGCTTTGTTCTTGAATGCAACACGGGATTACGAGTGATTGCAATAGCAACTTGTGTTATCACACATAATTGGAATCTCTTTTTCTTCAATTTCATAATCTCTCGGCTATTGTCTCATCCATAAGACTTGGGCTGCAACAGTTTGCCCGACTATGTACTGCTGCTTCTTGTGGATGTGGCTATTGAGTTTTGCTTCTTACTAAACCAAGAAACCAATTTGTTTCCAAGCATTTGACATGTACCTGAAGTACTCTTCCTGTGAACTCTACATCCAGCATAGTCAGAGTCTGAGTAACCAATTAGCTTGAATCCACCTTCCTTTGGATACCATAAGCCAACTTCTTGGCATCCCTTCAAATACCTTAGGATTCTCTTAGTTGCAGTCATATGGCTCTCTTTTGGTGCAGATTGAAATCTTACGCATATACCTACTGCAAAGGTGATGTCTGGCCTACTTGCTGTTAAGTAGAGCAGTGATCCAATGAGTGCTCTGTATCTTGTTTGATCTACAGCCTTACCATTTGCATTCATGTCCATCTTGACTGATGTGTTCATTGGTATTTTCACGGAAGACTTCTCTTCCATACCAAATTTCTTCATTAAATCTCTGGTGTACTTTGTTTGACTTATGAAAGTTCCATCCTTCAATTGCTTAACTTGAAGTCCTATAAGAAAGTCAGCTTTCCCATCATGCTTATTTCAAATTTGCTTTGCATGAGGTTTGAGAAGTTATCACACATCTCTTTATTTGTGGATCCAAAAATGATATCATCCACATATATTTGAACTAGCAGTATACTCTCTCCATCTTGGATTCTAAAGAGTGTTTTGTCCACTTTGCCTTTGGTGAATCCATTGTCAGTTATAAATTGAGACAATGTATCATACCATGCTCTTGGTGCCTGCTTCAGTCCATATAATACTTTCTTGAGCTTGTACACCTTTTCTCCAAGAGTCTTCTGCTCAAAGCCTGGAGGTTGCTCAACATAGACTTCTTCTTCTAACAGCCCATTTAAAAATGCACTTTTCACATCCATTTGATATACAATGAAGTTCTTTTGTGCAGCGTAGGCAAGAAACATCCGTATTGCTTCTAGTCTTGCAACATGAGCAAATGTTTCATCAAAATCTATTCCCTCTTCTTGGCAATACCTTTGGCTACCAATCTTGCTTTGTTTCTTACCACAGATCCTTCCTCATTCATCTTGTTTCTGAAAACCCATTTTGTGCTAATAACATTCTGATGGGTTGGTCTCTGCACCAATTCCCATAATTTATTTCTTTCAAATTGATTCAGTTCTTCTTGCATGGCTTGAATCTAATGTGTGTCATCCAATGCTTGAGACACATCTTTTGGTTCTATTTGGGAAATAAAACAAGTGAACATTGCTTCTTGCTGAGCTTTGGATCTGGTTCTTACACCATCTCTCACATCTCCAATGACTAGCTCTGGTGGATGGTCTCTCAGCCATCTCACATCAGGTTGAAGCAAATCAGCTGGGTTCAGCTGTCTCGCAGCTGTGTTCTCTTGAGCAGCTCTTTCATTATCATTCAGCTGCAGATTTTCCAGTTGTCTTTGAGATTCAGCTATCTCATCTTCATCTTGGTTGATTACTCTTGCCTAGCTTCAACATAAGGACTCTTCTGCATAGTTGGCTGATTCAGCTTATCAGCTAATTCTTCAATGTCTTCTCCATTCACATTAGGTTCATCAAAAACCACATGAATAGACTCTTCTGTGACCATAGTCCTCTTGTTCACCACTCTATAGGCTTTGCTTTCAGCTGAGTATCCCAAAAAGATACCTTCATTAGCTTTAGCATCAAAAGCCTTTAGATTATCCTTGCCATTGTTGTGGATGAAGCATTTACATCCAAATATTCTAAAGTACCCAACATTTGGCTTTCTCCCTGTCCAGATTTCATAGAGAGTCTTTGTCAGCTGTCTATTTATCATGCATCTATTTTGAGTATATCATGCAGTGTTAATGGCTTCAGCCCAAAATCTCTTAGGTAGTCCAGCTTCAGCTAACATGGTCCTTGCAGCTTCCTTGAGAGTTCTGTTCCTTCTTTCAGCTACTCCATTCTGCTGTGGAGTTCTTGCTGCAGATAACTCATGAGCAATACCATTTTCAACACAATACTGAGTAATTATCCCATTGACAAACTCAGTTCCTCTAGCAGACCTTATCTTTATAATGGCTTGGTCTTTTCATTTTGAACTCTTCTCATCAGCTGAGGTAACTTCTGCAAAGTTTCCTTCTTTTTACACATGAAGATTGTCCATGTATATCTTGAATAATCATCTACCACCACCAAGGTGTATTTCTTTCCACTTATGCTGGTTGGTTCAACTGGACCAAATAAATCCATATGCAATAGATGTAATATCCTTGTTGAAGAAGGAATATGTTTCTCCTTGAACGAAGATTTGATCTGTTTTCCCATCTGGCATACATCACATACACTTTCCTTCTTGTAAACTGAGTCTGGCAATCCTTCCACAAGATGACTCCTTGCAAGATTGTTGATTGTCTTGAAGTTCAGATGACTCAGCTTCTTGTGCCACGGCCAACTTGATTCGGTTGTGCTCTTTGCTAACAGACAGGTGCTTGGTGTGGCAGTAGACCAGTCTACCACATACATATTTTTCTGTCTTGATCCTTGTAGCACTATTTCATTTGATTCAGCATCTTTAATCTGGCACACTCCCATATTGAATCCAACGTTGCAGCCTTTATCACAAAGTTGACTTATGCTGAGCAAGTTAAAGTTGAGTCCCTCAACATAAGCAACATCTGTGATTTCCAATCCATTTTTCTTGATGGATCCAGTACCTCTTATTTCCCCTGGAGTTTCATTTCCTCCAAATATGACTTTTTCGACTCTAATCTCCTTGAATCTTGACAGATTTTTCTTGTTGTCTGTCATATGTCTGGAACAGCCACTATCCATGTACCAGGTTCCTTGGCACTTAGTTGTTCCTTGAACATGCAATCAAGGAAATTAGTTTTTAGGTACCCATGCATGCCTGGTCCTGAGGGGTTAGTGTTGTAAGATGATCCAACCAACCTATAGCCAAATGACTTGACTCTAAGAGGTTGCCATCTATTTGTGCCATAATCATAATTCACTTTGGCAAATTGCTTGGGGGCTTTAGGTTCATACAGCTGTCTCTTTTGTCTGTATGCCTGTGTGTGTGTGTTTTAGCAATTGCCTTCTTTGGGTAGTTGTGATATTTTTGAGTGTAGTGCCTGGGTGCATATGTGTGCTGATAATAGCTCTTTTGCATTTGGAATGACCTTTCTGAGGTCTAGGTCTTTGCCATCTAGGCTTGTATTCCATTGGTCTTTGTTGATTTTTCACATTGTTCTAAGCAGCTTGGCTCGAGTAATTTCTACCATTCCCATCATATGTGTTTCTTTGATAAAACTTCTGGGGTTTTTGGTAGCTCTGTTTATTCTTCACAGAGTACTTCCTATTTGGAGTTTGTTGAGGAACTCTGCTGGATTTCTTCTCATTGTCCTCTCGGATACTCAATCGTTTTTTCCTTTCCTTTATATCCAAGGCCAATTTGTTTGTGATTGTGCTTTGGAATGAATGTGGGTGCAACATTTGGTGTATTGGATTTTTGAGATGTTTCATTACTTGAAGATCCTTTTTCCAAAATCACTCTAAGAGTTTGACTGTGCACAAAGGAATTGAATCATATGTCTATATTATCTCCACATTCTTTTTGGTTCATAATAAGGTCATCCAATGATTTAGATGCCTTTGTAAATGAGGCAATCACATTTTTTAGATCATTTTCCCTCTTTTCTATAGCAGCTATCTCTGCTATTAGTTTAGCATTCTCAGCCTTCAGCTCCTTGTTCTCACCAGCTATGTGACGTAGCGTACTCAGCTCCTTTGTCAACTGTGAGTTTTGGCTTTTGAGATGGATGTTTTCCTCATTTAATAGTGTGTGTGAGGATTTAATGTGCTCAAAGTCTTTCATCATTTTGCCTAATGAATCATAAAGATCAGTGAGTGATAAAGTGTGTGTATCACAATCACTATCACTAGAATCTGAATGAGATGAGTTAGAGTGTACCTCATCTTCTTGGTCTGGTTGATCTTTTTCTTTAGCCATTAGACAAATCATTGCTTCTCCTTCTGAATCACTTGAGTAGTTAGCTTCACTACTCTTTGAGTCTGCTGCTTCTTTCGACTTAGCTGTCTCAACAGTCTCAGTGGCCAACATGGCTTTCTTCTTTTCCTGTCTTCTTTCTCTGAAGACTTTTCTTTCTTCTTCATCCATGTACTTGTTGACTGGTGGATAGGAACAGTCAATTGTGAAATGTCCTGGTTGTTAGCATTTCCAACACAGGTTCTCAGCTCTTTGATCAGCTTTTTCTGTCCTTGGGTTATCAGCTCTCTGATACTCAACTCTTTGGTTCTCAGTTCTCTTGGGAGGCCTGTCTTCCCTTGACTTGGAAGGAGCTGAATGTCTCCTGGAGGATTCACCCAATAAGAACTTGTTGAATCTTTTAACCATCAGGGCAATCTCCTCCTGGTCTATGGCTTCCTTGACTTCAGCTTTCTTTCCATCCTTGCCTATAAGTGCAGCTGTCTTGGGTACAGCTGTCTCCTCTTGATCTTTTCTTCTCAACTCAAACTCATAAGCTTTGACATCTGAGAATAGCTCATGATTGGATGTATTTGATAGGTCCATCGAATGTCTTAGAGCCATGACCTTCATTTCTCATTCAGCTGGGAGGCTTCTCAGAATCTTTATACACATTTCCTTTTGTGTATATTCTTTCCCAAGTGATGATAGCTCATTTGTGATTTCAGTGAATCTAGCATCCAGTTGATCCAAGGTTTCACCTGCAAGCATTTTAAAATTTTCAAATTTCTATATAGCAACATACAATTTATTTTCTTTAATTTGCTTAGATCCTTCAAAAATTAAAGTTAATTTATCCCAGATTTGTTTTGCAGTTTGGCAAGATTTGACTTTGTTGAACATTGCTTTGTCCAAAGTTTTGTAAAGTATGTCTGTAGGTCCCAAGGGGTGTAAGTGTAAGGTTTAGAAGGGGTTGAATAAACCTTGCAAATTTTCGATTTAGTCCTTTTAAATCTCTGAGTTGATTCTACTACAATTTGTGTCCTTGATGGACGATCGAATTAGCCACTCAAGTAGAGTTAATCTCTCAACAGACTCGGTGAAATTGTTGATGGAGTAACTCAATTTGTTGCTATAATTTAACTCAACTTTGTGGTTTTATTTTTTCGTGGAAGACTTAACACCCTTAAGTTTGATTAAGCAAGATTTTAGAGCTTGATTTAGTACTTATAAATTATCAAATGGATAGCAAATTTATCGTGAGATATAAGCGATTAAAAGTGCGGGAATTTAAATCTTTGAAATGTAAATGACACGATAAAGTTTTTATAGAGGTTCGAAGATGGGGTAATTCTTCTACTCCTCTCTTCTCCAACTCCTGGAGGAATCCACTAAGTAATGATCGGTTTACAAAGTGGTAACAGTCCGGATACAAGTCTTGATCACAACAAATGCCGACTTGATCCTTAGGGACTCGATCTGAGACGCCTTGATCACTCGGTGGCTTCTCGTGCGACTCGGCTTCTTCACGGGGCAGGCTTGCCTTGTTACTACACTCACTTGCTCAAGCTCTTTGGATTTGATCACGAAGCCCTCCAAAAGCTTAAGACTTGGTTCAACCTTGAACCTTTCTACAATCCTTCCCGGAATGTAGACCCTTGTTTTCAAAAGTTTCCTCTTCAACTGATTGAAGTTCTCTTTCCTTCACGGGTGAGTGTTGGATTGATGTACTTCGTAATGTAGGCTTGAGGATTGAGAATGTTTCAGTTTTTCTAATGTGCTTGTATATCTCACGTGTGTGTCATCCCCTTTTTTTTATCTCAAACAAACTCCTCGGCCTTTTATAGTGAACTTTCAAAAATTTGCCCGTTGAAGAGATAGGCTTATTTTGAAAGTCACTTTGCGTCGTTGGCTTGCGAGTTCTTGGAATTGCCGTTTCCTCGTATGAATTGTTCTTTCACCTTTTCATAGTTCGACACGGTGTAGTGCTTCCCATTGGTTCATTCCTTTTGCACGCTTCGGGATGAGCACTCCAAGAAATGTGGTATGGAGATATTACTTGTTTAAGTAAATCTCTTGATTTACGTACAACAGGATTCTTTTCTGATTATCTCGACTTATTTGCATTTCCTTGCTTTCCCCAGGTGACTTAGAGTCGACTTCCAATCATGGATGACTCTTGTCACTTCAACTTGAGACTTGGCTTTTCTTGAGTTGACTTGGTGATGCTCCACTCGATTGCATCTCACTTCTTGATAGAGTTCCGTCTACTCTTCTTTGCCGTACTCACTGTCTCGCAGCAGAGTTTTCCTTCCATCTTGATTGTCTTCTTGCATGTTAGGGCGTAGGCGACTTAACTCGGCTTGGCCAGCTCTATTCATTACAATGCATTTTACAACAAGAATTGGGGTGCCAACTTTCTATTCTAAGTTTTACATGGCATTCATCAAAATCTAAACAATAAAATTCCTAACAATTTCCCCCTTTTTGATGATGCCAAAACTTAAACCATACAAAGATGCAAATAACAAAGATACATACTGAGATAGTGTATTGACATAGAATGTATCTTGAGAATCAATCTTTTTATTGATCATACCATTCTTGTACTTAACACAATTGTTTACAAGGTGTATCGAGTATATAATTGTCTTCACAAAAAAGATAAAGAATTTATAGCTTTATTACGAGAAGACTTACATTGTATGTATTTACATAATAAAATACACGAAGGGTTGGACAACAACACTTCACCTCCTTCATTGTCTCCTTCTTTCATCTTGATCGAAGATCTTCTTCTCTTTTTCTCTTTTTCTCGTCGTCACCGCCTTCTTTTTCTTCTCATATGCTTTCTGGCGACTTCATCTCTTCTTATTATTTCTGTCTCTCCCCGCCATAGAGTTTGTCTCTTGTTTTCTTCTTCTAATCTCTTTGCATACTCGGCGTTAGTTTTAGCCACTTTTAAATTTGCCACTTGGTCAAGCCCGGTGATAGATCCCTCATTTCTTTCCTGGATCTACGTATTCAATATTCTTGGGCGGAGGTCTAGGTGCGAAGCTTCTTCCTCCACTCTTTGCTTCTTCCTCTACCTGCGGCGTATCTTTATCTTGGGGTCTTCTTTCCACCGAGTGACCGGCGGAGTGACCCGGAGTGAGCTTAGGAAGTCTGCACTTTGTCGGCTTCTTCACATAAGGTGAGACCTTTTTCCCGATACAAGTCCCAAGCTTGAGCCATGGACATATTTGCAAAATATCCTTGATTCGAGCGTTTTGAATTCGTCAACTGATCGTGGCTCTGTCCCGACATACGAAATGGCATACGTGTCTCTGTCTCTTTGGAATGCCTCCGTGTTCTTTCAAGATGTTCATAACTCATCCATTCTTCCTTCCACTTCCTTCATCCCCGCTTCAATTGCTTTTCTCTTCTCGGCCATAGATACAGTGTTGGAGTGCGAGTCACGAGGGGAGTTTCTTTGCTTATAATGTCACCAGTGAGGACCTGTTGAGGGTTTGTGCAATCATCAAGGTCACATCTTTTGATCCTTCCCCCTCGTGATTTTCCTTTCTTTTGTTTCAAAATTTCCTCACCGATTTTCCTTCTCGGTTGTTCCCTTCTCATTTTACTCCTTTCTTTTTTCGACTTGATTTTTTTTGCTTTAAGGTATTCCTCTTCCCCCTTTTGGCATCATCAAAGGATAGAGGAACCCCGGAACATCTCTTGGCAAGCATGAAATCGAGCTGCGGATAGTCGAGTTCCTTCAAGTCTGCTGCGTTGTATGCGGCACGGAATTGGTCGAGTAGCATTGGATTCTCTTTGAAATAAGCTTCATCTCGGCCATGAGGAGGCTGAATTTTCTTGTCATGTGTTCTTCCAACCGCTGTAGATCATTTGTATTTTGCTCACGCAGCGACTTGATTTCGGCGGTGTGAGCTTCATGCATATGCTCAATGTGTTCTCTCGGCTTCGTTTTTGCATCGGCATTTTCGACTCTCCACACCAGCGACTTGTTGAACAAAGTTAAGTATCTCACTGTTCCACACGCATTGATTCTTTGCTTTGTTGCCACCATTCTCTTATCTGATTGTGATGCCTCTCAAGTCACCGGTGTAAGGTTGGCATCTCTATTGTCGATCGCATGTCCAAAGAGGCTGATGCCTCTCCATCCGTTCAACCTCGGCAAAGAGTGCCTTGAACACTTCTCGAACTTGATTGATTCTTACATTGCGGTGATGGCCATACAAATCAAAATCAAAATCGGCCGGAACAATGGTGCACGAGTGAAAAAGGAGGTGGTGTGATGATAGCGTGCTTGTTCGTTTCGACTCTTCGTGGAGTTCCTATTTCCGGTGAAAAAGGAAAGGACTCTCTGAAGGATTCATCACGGCCAACGGGATGCGTTCGATGATGAGTGGTGCGCGGGCGGTTCTTTTGGGAATCGATCCTCTTTTGCTTGAGGGAGCTGCGCGGTGGTCTCTTGTTGAGTGGGTCTTGTTGTGAAGTGGACCCGACTTGCCGAGCCTCAATTTGTCTTAACAACCGTTGGTCTCGGTGATTTTTCTATTTTAGTAGATCGGTCCTCGGCCTTATCGGAGCGTCATCGGACGATGATGAGATTTCGATGGTGGTTCATCATCAAAGTTAAAAGTTTGACGAGTAGTCTTGGGATCGAACTTGCTCGTGCTTGGAACACCCGTGGCGAGTCTTTTGGATTTGGCAGGGATGACTCGAAACTTCTTCTTCGCCTTCGATCCCGGAAAAGTGACATCGGGGTTGTCTGGGAATCATGAAGTGCGCTGATCTCCTTCTCGGATGGGTCGATGATAGTAGGAGGATGTTCTCTGCTTGACTTCTTTACCAGGGAAGTCTCAACCTCCCGTGGGCCTTGATACCTCCGGCGGTCTCTCTGGCTGCGAGGGCCTAGTCCTCCCTTTCGATAGTGTCGGTTTGTCTTAGGGTCTTCTACAAATGGCATCCATAGGAGTCTCAACCCCATGGATTGCACTTTCATCGCCCCAGTGTTAACTCCCGAGGGCTGTTCTTCTTGTGCCTCGGCATCGGCGGCGTCATTAGCTTCCCGGAGCGGTTGGCACCTCAACGAGAGGCAGTCTCAAGCATGAGCTTCTTCTTCTATGAACTCGGGCCGTTGGAATGTTCCCTTGACTTGCTCAACTTCCATTTCCTCCACTCACGCGCATTTATTTTGGATGTCGGGTAAGGTGGAGATAGAATCATTACATCACTATCTCGCTCTGGCGGAGTTCTTCTTGTGCCCGGTGTGTGAGCTACAAATGTCTTACGTAGCCTCTGGCGATCGCCTTCGACAGACTTGGCTGTTTCATCAACTACATCCGGAGACTCTACTTCTCCGGTAGTCTCCGGTATTTGTCTTTGGTGAGTAATGCGACTCACTGGTTTCTCGATTCGATCGCTTGACTATTCTTCTTCGTCTCCTGGTTTGTACCGGGAATTTACAGTTCGAGAGATGTTGTCTTCTCGAGTCTTGTGCGGTGGGGCCGTCTTTGGTGTCTTTTTCTCGAGGAGCGGGCCGTCGTGGCTTCTCGGTTCTCCTCTTCTTGACGATCGGAGAAGGTATTTGTGAGTCCTTCTCGACCGGCTGCTGCGGGCGGGAGACACGGCTCTTTGGGCGGTGACTCTGCTGCGGGCGGGGAGCAAGTTTGGTTTTCTTTCTTTGCGGGGGCGTGATCTTCTTGGCAGTGCGGGGGCGGCTTTCTTCTTAGGCCGGAGAGAAAAGCAGTTGTATCTTCGAGGTCAGTGATTCCCCTCATTTGGTGTCGGCTCTCTTGGCGTAAGCTCGCTTCGGCGCCGAGAGGGTTAGCTCAACATCCTCTTGTTAACATGGAATGCCTTCCCATGTCTAAGAGGACTCCTTTCACCTCCAATAGCCGGCCAATCACCGGGCCATATCCTAGGAACCTCCAAATGAACCATCTTCTTTGAAGGACTTGTTCCCACGTTAAGCGAGTCTGCTGTAGACAAACTCAGCCCGATTTATCTTCTTTTCTTCGATGATTGCAGCCATTACAATCGGCTTTGCCTTTGACATTGGTCAAAGGCGCCCAAATTTGATGTCGATACATTTGGCAACTATGTCCAACAACTTGTGATAATCCTCCTTGGCCATCTCTTGTTTGATGTGTATATTATTTTATCGGCAAAGTCGGACTTGGCTATTTCTTTCCATCGCGTCGGCCAAGTTTACATCGGCTTCTTTAATCTCGGATGCTCCTTCTGGCGGTAGTGAGCAATGTTCGACCAAATCCTTGGCGGTGATAGTCACCGCTTTCCGTGAGCAGATGACTTGATTCCTTCATCGTGAATCTCGGCATTCACGTAGAATTGTCGACCTCCTCCACATAGGTCATCGGATATTCTAACGTTAGAAACGGTTTTAGTCCGGGCGTTTCCAACTTCTCGGCGATTTTCTTCACCAGGGTGTCGTCGGACCCTTGCTTCACCATTAAAGTCAAAATCCACCGTCGAACCGGTGTGGATTTGCTTTCCTAACTTGGTAAAGTCATAGGTTGGTGCCATTTCTCGATATTATTTCAAGAAAAACTTCGAAAATTGATTTGAAGGTTGATAGGGTTTCGAGAGTATTCGCTTTGCTTTTGAGAGAAAGAGATGAAGCAGTTTTTTTTTTTTGGAAGTGTGAGAGAGAAACGGGCGAAAATGGTTTAAATATGGTTTATGAAAGGGCGTGCGGGTGGTTTTGAAATGTGATCGAAATCAACGGCTTGGATTTCGCACGCCTATTGAGCATTTCATGTCTCGTATTTAATGCGGCAAAGATTTATATCCAATCATAAGCTTGGTGTGCGGCTTTATGTCGTACACATCATCATTATCTTTGACGTATTCCTTAAAACATTCCCGCTTAGTCAAAACGATTGCGTTTTTGTCACTTTGCTCATAAGTTATTCACTTATCCCTTAGCCGATTTAACTCTACTCCTCGCATTCTCTTAGTGACTCATTATCACCGACTTGGTGTAGTCATTGTCTTTTCCGATCTGGTGATTCTTGGTGATTTACTGTTTTGACTCTTTTTCACTCCTTTTCTGTTCTAATTCTCTTCTTTGATTTGTCAGTGTCATTCACTCGATTAACCCCAACTCATGCTTGAGTTCTTCAAATCTTGACTCACATAATGGTTTTGTGAATATGTCGGCTAGTTGTTTATCGGTTGAGATATATTCCAAGATAATGTCCTTCTTTTCAACATGATCTCTTATGAAGTGATATCGACATCAATATGTTTTGTTCTTGAGTGCAACACAGGATTTTGAGTGATTGCAATTGCACTTGTGTTATCACACATGATTGGAAATTCTTTTTCTTCAACTTCATAGTCTCTCACTTTCTTTGTCTCATCCATAGGACTTGGGCACAACAGTTGCCCGCATGACTATGTATTCTGCCTCAATTTGTAGAGATGGCTATTGAGTTTTGCTTCTTGCTAAACCAGAAATCAGGCTGTTTCCTAGCATTTGACATGTGCACGAAGTGCTCTTCCTGTCCACTCGCATCCAAAGATAGTCGAGAATCAATAGCCAATTAGCTTGAATCCACCTTCCTTTGGATACCATAGGCCTACTTCTTGGCTTCCTTTCGGTATCTCAATATTCTCTTAGTTTCTTTGTCATGTGGCTCTCTTTTGGAGCAGATTGAAATCTTGCACATACACCTACAACAAAGGTGATGTACGGCTGCTAGGCCGTGAGATAGAGCAATGATCCAATAAGTGCTCAGTATCTTGTTTGATCTACAGGCTTGCCATCTGCATCCATGTCCATTTTGGTGATGTGTTCATTGGTATTTTTACTGAGAAGACTTCTCCTCCATACCAAACTTCTTCATTAAGTCTCTGGTGTATTTTGTTTGACTTATGAAGGTTCCATCCTTCAAATGTTTCACTTGAAGTCCAAGGAAGAATGTCGGCTCTCCCATCATGCTCATTTCAAATTTACTTTGCATGAGGTTTGAAAATTTTCACACGACTCTTTGTTAGTGGATCCAAAAATAATGTCATCCACATATATTTGAACAAGCAAGTATACTTTTCTTGTCTTGAATTAAAAAGTGTTCTATCTACTTTTCCTTTTGTGAATCCATTTTCGATTAGGAATTGTGACGGGGTATCATACCATGCTCAGGTGCTGTTTCCATACAAGGCTTTCTTGAGTTTGTATACCTTGTCTCCAAGAGTCTTCTGCTCAAATCCTGGAGGTTGTTCAACATACACTTCTTCTTCGATAAACCATTTAGGAATGCACTTTTTACATCCATCGATATACAATGAAATTCTTGTGAGTGCATAGGCAAGAAACATCCTTATAGCTTCCAATCTTGCTACAAGGGCAAATGTTTCATCAAACTCTATCCCTTCTTCTTGGCAATATCCTTTGGCTACTAGTCTTACTTTGTTTCTTACCACGAACCTTCCTCGTTCATCTTGTTTCGAACACCCATTTGGTTCCAATAACATTTTGATGTATGGGTCTTTGCACTAATTCCCATACTTTATTTCTCTCAAACTGATTCACTCTTCTTGCATAGCTTGAATCCATATGTGTCGTCAATGCTTGTGACACATCTTTGGGCTCTATTTGCGAGATGAAGCATGTGAACATGGCTTCTTCTTTGAGTTACGGATCTTGTTTTGACACCTTCTCTTATATCTCCAATTACAAGTTACGGTGGATGGTCTCTCGGCCATCTTACATCGGGTTGGAGTAAGTTAGGCTGGATTGATCGACTTGCGGTTTGTGTTGGTGTGGTCGACTCTCTCGTTATCACTTAGTTTTGCAAATTTTCCACTTTTTTGAGATTCACTATCTCATCTTCGAATTGATAATTCCGCTTGACTTGACATAGGGACTCTTACGTATGATTGGATGATTGACTTATCGGTGACTCTTCAATGTCTTCTCCATTTACATTTGGCTCATCGAATACTACATGAATGGATTCCTCTGTAACCATAGTTCTTTTGTTGAGTATTACGTAGGCTTTGCTTTCAAATGAGTATCTAAGAAGATACCTTCATCGACTTTAGCATCAAAAGCCTTTAGGTTGTCTTTGCCATTGTTGTGGATGAAGCATTTACATCCAAATATTCTGAAATATGCAACACTTGGTTTTCTTCGATCCGGATCTCATAGGAGTCCTTGTCACCGTCTATTTATCATACATCCTGTTTTGGGTGTAGCAAGTGTGTTGATTGCCTTAGCCCAAAATCTTTTTGGTAACCCGACTTGACTAACATGGTCCTTCTTTGCTTCTTTGAGGGTTACTTTTTCTTCTTTACGCAACTCCATTCTTTGTGGAGTTCTTGCTGATAGTTCATGACCAATACCATTCTCAATACAATCTTGAGTTATTATTCCATTGACAAACTCGGTTCCTCTATCGATCTTATTTTGATAATGGTTTGACTCTTCTCATTTTGAATCCTCTTCATCACCGTGGTAGTTTTTGTAGAGTTTCTTTCTTCTTGCACATGAATATTGTCCATGTATATCTTGAGTAGTCATCTACTACCACCAAGGTGTATTTCTTTCCGCTTATGTTGGTGGTTCCATTTGGGCCAAATAGATCCACATGAAGTAGATGCAATATTCTTGTCGAGGATGGGCATGTCTTTTCTTTGAATGACGACTTGATTTGTTTTCCCTTCGACATGCATCACATATACTCTCCTTCTTGTATCTTTTGTGCAGGGAGTCCTTCTACAAGATGACTTCTTGCCCGACTTGTTAAGTGTTTTGAAATTCAGGTGACTCGGCTTTTTTGTGCCACGACCAACTTGATTAATTTGTGCTCTTTGCTAGTAGACATGTCTTTGGGTGTTGCGGTTGACCAATCCACTACATACATATTTTTCTCTATCCTTGCGGCACCACTTCATTTGATTCAATTTCTTTGATTTGGCATATACCCATGTTGAATCCAACATTGTAGCCCTTGTCCGCGAGCCGATGATACTCGATGTAAGTTGAAGTTGAGTCCTTCAACATATGCAACATCTGTGATTTCTAATCCATTCCTCTTGATGGATCCAATGCCTCTTATTTCACCAGGAGCTTCATTTCCTCCAAATATGACTTTTGCTCCTTTGATTTCCTTGAATTTTGACAAATTTCTCTTATTTCTGTCATATGTCCGGCGACCACTATCCATGTACCGTTTCCTTGGCACTTTCACTTTGTTCCTTGAACCCGCAATCAAGGAAATTAAGTTTTAGGTACCCATACTTGTCTCAGGTCTGAGAGGGGTTAGAGTTGTAAGATGATCCAACCAACCTATAGCCAAATGTTTTTACTCTAAGGGGTTTCCATCTATCGATTGCCATAATCATAATCAATCCTGGCAAATTGCTTGGGGATTCTAGGTTCATACAAACTTGTCTCTTTTGTCGTATGCTGCATATGTGTTTTAGCAATTGCCTTCCTTGGTAATTGTGGTGTTTTTGAGTGTAGTGCCTAGGTGCATATGTGTCTTTGATGAAAGCTCTTATACTTTTGGAATGGCCTTTCTTTGAGTTCTGGCCTTTGCCATTTGGGCTTATATTCCATAAGTCTGTCTTTGATAGTTCACATTATTCCAATCAGCTTGGCTTGGATATTTTCTACCATTCCCATCATATGTATTTCTTTTATGGGTTTTAAGGATTTTTGGTAGCTCGCTTCTTTTTTACTGAGTATTTTATTAGGAGTTTCTTTGAGGACTCATGAATCTCTTCTCAATTTGTCCTTTAAGCACACTCAATGGTTGTTTTCCTTTTCCTTTGTAACCAAGGCCGGTTTGCTTAGTATTGTGCTTTGGAGTGAATGTGTGTGCACCATTTAGAGTTTTGGATTTTTCGGACTCTTCATGACTTGAAGATCCTTTTTCCAAAATTACTCTTGAGGTTTGACATGGCACGAGAGGAATTAAATCCTAAGCTTTGTCTTGTCTCCACATTCTCTTTGACTCATAATAAGATCATCCAATGATTTAGATGCCTTAGTGAATGAGGCAATAACATTCTAGAGGTCACTCTCCCTCTTTTCTATAGCGGCAATTTCTGCTACTAATTTAGCATTTTCGACCTTTAAACTTTCATTTTCAACATGACTATTTGACTTAGAGTTCTCGGCTCCTTAGTCACTTTGAGTTTTGACTTTTAAGTAGTTTGTTTTCCTCATTCAATAGTGTGTGTGAGGATTTGATGTGTTCAAAATCTTTCATCATTTTGCTTAATGAATCATAAAGATCGAGTAGGTGATGAAGTGAGTGTGTCACGATCACTATCACTAGTGTCGAGTTTGTTGAGTTAGATTGTACCTCATCTTCTTGATCTTTTTCTTTGGCCATCAAGCGGATCGGGGCTTCTTCTTGAGTCACTTGAGTAGTCGGCTTCATTGCTTTACGAGTCATTTGTCTCCTTGACTTAGTTGTTTTTGATCTCTGCGGCCATCATTGCCTTTTTCCTTTCTTGTCTTCTTTCTCTCAAGATCTTTCTTTTCTTCATCTCTGTACTTGTTGACTACGAGGATATGAGCGATCAATGGCATAGTGACCTGGTTGTCTACTGATTCCAACATAGATATTCACTTTTTGATCGACTCTTTCTATTCTTGAGTTGTCGACCCTTTGATACTCAACTTTTTGATGATCTGTTCTCTTGGTTGCTGTCTTCCCTTGATTTGGAGGGAGGTAGTGTCTTCGGAAGATTCACCCTTTCCTCTCTTGTAGTTCTTGTTAAAGAACTTGTTAAATCTTTTAACCATCGGGGCTATTTCTTACCGGGTCAATTGCCTCTTTGACCTCGGCTCTCTTCCCATATTTGACAATTAGAGCGCGTTGTTTTGGGTGCACTGTCTCTTCTGTCTTTTCTTCTCACTCAAACTCGTAGGCTTTGAGGTCCGAGAATAACTCATGGTTGGATGTCTTTGATAGGTCCATGGAGTGTCTCGGTGCCATGACCTTCATTTCCCATTCAATGGAAGACTTTTAGGATCTTCATACACATTTCCTTCTGTGTGTATTCTTTTCCAAGTGTAAACGACTCATTTGTGATTTACGTAAACCGAGCGTCTAGTTGATCCAGGTTCTCTCCCGAGATCATTTTGAAGTTTTCAAATTTTTGTACCGCCACCGATAATTTGTTTTCTTTGATTTGCTCTCGAGCCTTCACAAATCAATGTCAACTTGTCCCGATTTCTTTAGCCGTTTTGCATGATTTGACTTTATTGAACATGGCTTTGTCGAAGGTTTTGTAGAGGATGTCCTTGGCTACATTGTCCAGGTTGTATCTTTTTCTGTCATCATTTGTCCACTCGGTTCTTGGTTTTCAACCATGACTCGGTCCGGGCAGCAACATCTTCTTCTCCTTGGTTTGCAACTCTTCGTGACAAAATGTTTCACCTTTAAGATTTGCGGAGGCCCATCTTCTATCACTATCCACATCTCATCATGTAATCTTTGATAGATGAGCCTGCATACGAATTTTTCAATCATCAAATTCTTCGATAGTGAACATAGGGATGCGTGTCAAATTTGCTTCCATGATAATGACTTTTAATAAAAAGAGTTTTGAAGGTTTAAGTACTAAAGCGGACTTTGAAAAGTTTGGAGATCTAGTTCGATAACCAGATGCGGAGGGTTCAATGAACCAACCGCTCTGATACCACTTGTAGGTCCCAAGGGGTGTAAGTGTAAGGTTTAGAAGGGGGTTGAATAAACCTTACCAAATTTTCGATTTAGTCCTTTTAAATCTCTGAGTTGATTCTACACAATCTTGTGTCCTTGATGGACGATCGAATTAGTCACTCAAGTAGAGTTAATCTCTCAATTTCACGGTGAAGCTACATTGATGGAGTAACTTCAATTTGTTGGCTATAATTTAACTCAATTGTGGTTTTATTTTTATTGGAAGACTTAACACCCTTAAGTTTGATTAAGCAAGATTTTAGAGCTTGATTTAGTACTTATAAATTATCAAATGGATAGCAAATTTATCGTGAGATATAAGCGATTAAAAGTGCGAGGAATTTAAATCTTTGAAATGTAAATGACACGAAGAAAGTTTTTATAGAGGTTCGAAGATAGGGTAATTCTTCTACTCCTCTCTTCTCCAACTCCTGGAGGAATCCACTAAGTAATGATCGATTTACAAAGTGGTAACAGATCCGGATACAAGTGTCTTGATCACAACAGCCGACTTGATCCTTAGGGACTCGATCTGGAGACGCCTTGATCACTCACCAAGCTTCTCGTATGACTCGGCTTCTTCACAGGCGGTTTGCCTTGTTACTACTGACTCACTTGCTCAAGCTCTTTGGATTTGATCACGAAGCCCTCCAAAAGCTTAAGACTTGGTTCAACCTTGAACCTTTCTACAATCCTTCCCGGAATGTAGACCCCTTGTTTTTCAAAAGTTTCCTCTTCAACCGATTGAAGTTCTCTTTCCTTCACGGTGAGTGTTGGATTGATGTACTTCGTAATGTAGGCTTGAGGATTGAGAATGTTTCGATTTTTCTAATGTGCTTGTATATCTCACGTGTGTGTCATCCCCTTTTTTTTTTTTATCTCAAACAAACTCCTCGGCCTTTTATAGTGAACTTTCAAAAATTTGCCCGTTGAAGAGATAGGCTTATTTTTTGAAAGTCACTTTGCGATCGTTGGCTTGCGATTCTTGGAATTGCCGTTTCCTCGTATGAATTGTTCTTTCACCTTTTGAGTTCGACACGGTGTAGTGCTTCCCATTGGTTCATTCCTTTTGCACGCTTACGGGGTGAGCACTCCAAGAAAGGTGGTATGGAGATATTACTTGTTTAAGTAAATCTCTTGATTTAAATCTGCGGTTCTTTTCTGATTATCTCGACTTGATTTGCATTTCCTTGCTTTCCCCCAGGTGACTTAGAGTCGACTTCCAATCATTGGATGACTCTTACACTCAACTTCAACTTGAGACTTGGCTTTTCTTGAGTTGACTTGATTGATGCTCCACTCAAAGCATCTCACCGCTTCTTGATAGAGTTCCCGTCTACTCTTCTTTGCCGTACTCAACTATCTCGCAGCGAGTTTTCCTTCCAGTCTTGATTGTCTTCTTGCATGTTAGGGCGTGGTGACTTAACTCGGCTTGGCGGCTCTATTCATTACAATGCATTTTACAACAAGAATTGGGGTGCCAACTTTCTATTCTAAGTTTTACATGGCATTCATCAAAATCTAAACAATAAAATTCCTAACAATGTCCTTGGCCACATTGCCCAAGTTGTATATTTTTATGTCCTCGTTTGTCCACTCAGTCCTTGGGTTCTCAACCATGGCTGGTCTTGCCTCAGCCACAGCTTCTTCTCCTTTGCCGCAAATTTGCTCTTAACTTCTGTGTTCACTTTCGATATTCTGATGGCCCATCCTCTATCACTAGCCATATTTCATCATGTAAAGCAGATAGATGAGCCTGCATATGAATTTTCCAGTCATCAAACTCCTCAATAGTGAACATAGGAATGCGTGTCAGATTTGCTTCCATGATAATAACTTTTGCTAAGAATGAAAGATTTTTAAAATACAAGTGTTTCAAATCTTTTAGAAAAGATAGAGATCAAGTTCAGTAACCGGTGCGGAAGGCTCAATGAACCAACCGCTCTGATACCACTTGTAGGTCCCAAGGGGTGTAAGTAAGGTTTAGAAGGGGGGGTTGAATGAACATTACCAACTTTTCGATTTTAGTCCTTTTAAAATATTACAGAGTTAACACAAACAACTAAGTCCTTGAGGACGGCTAAGTTGGTTATTCAAATATTAGCCACTCAGCGGACTCGATAGAGCTGTTGATAGAATAACTCAATTGTTTAACCTGGAACTTAACTTGGCTGTGTTGAGTTTTTCAGCGGAAGACTTAACACCCTTTGATTTGTTTTAAACTTATTTTAACACTTGATTTTAGCACTTAGTTATTAATCAGTTAGATAGCAAATTATCAGCAGATATAAATAAGTATGCAGAAATAAAAGGGCTGAAATGTAAATGATACAAATAATTTTTATAGAGGTTCGAAGATGGGGTAATTATTCTAATCCTCTCTTCTTCAACTCCTGGAGGAATCCACTAAGTAATGATAAGTTCACAAAGTGGTTATCAGTCTAGAGACAAGTCTTGATCACACAGCTGACTTGCTCCTTGGACTCAGTCTAGAGATGCCTTGGTCACACAGCTAGCTTCTCGTCCGGCTCGAACTTCTTCACGGGCGCGGTTGCCTTGCTACTTCAGCTCACTTTCTCAAGCTTCTTAGATTTGATCACGAAGCCCTCCAATAACTTGATACTGGTTCGACCTTGAACCTTCCTACAATCCTCCTTGGAAATTAGACCCCTTTTGATTCTTCAAAAGTTTCCTCTTCAATAGTTTGAAGTTATCCTTCCTTCACAGCTTTGTGTTGGATTGATGTCCTTCGAGATTTAGGCTTGAGGATTTTGCTTGAATATCTTGAAAATATTTTGTAGGTTACAGTTTGAATAATGCTTGCTCGTTCGTGGTTCAGGTAACCTTTCCTCAATGAGATTCCTCAGCCTTTTATAGTGAACTTTCAAAAATCTGCCCGTTGAAGAGATAGGCTGATTTTCAAAAGTCACTTATGTTCGTTGGCTTGTCTTGTTGCAGTCCTTGATGTTGACATTTCCTCGTATTTAATGTCTTGCGATTGCGGCATATCGACACTTGCAGTGCGATCTTCCCCATTGGTTTGTTCCTTTTAACACAATCGGAACTAACACTTTATCTCGACAAGCGTAACAGTTACTATTCTGAGTAACATTCTTGACTTTCATCAACGGATCTCGTTCAGTTGTCTTGACTTGACTGTAGTCTTTTATTCCCCAAGTGACTTGAGTTAGCTTCCAATCTTTGGATGACTCATATGTCACTTCAACTTGAGACTAGGCTTCTTGAGTTGACTTAACTGACTCTTCATACAGCTGTTTCACAGCTGATACACCTTCAGTCGAGTTCTTGACTTTTCTTCTTTGCCGTACTCAGCTGTCTTTCAGCGGAGTCTTCACTTCAGTCTTCAGTTGACTTCTTGTATTTCTAGGCATAGCTGAATTGACTCAGCTTTTGCAGCCCTATCTATTGCAATACAATTACAAGGAAAATAGGGTGCCAACTTTCTAGTTTAAGTTTTACATGGCATTCATCAAAATCTAACCAATAAATTTCCCAACACTTGCATTCTTCGACATAGTTGACTTCACTCAGCTCATGCAGTCCTATCTTATACAAAATAGAAATACAAGGAAAATGGGGTGCCAACTTTCTATTCTAAGTTTTACATGGTATCATCAAAATCTAATAAAAAAATTCCTAATAATTAGTAGTTCCTCGAAAAAGTATTAGTAGTTCCCTGAAGAGTTTTTTAGTAGTTAACCTAAATATAATTAACTTTTTCTTCCGCAAAGTATTAGCAGACCCTAAGAAAAGTATTAGTAGTTCCCTGTAGAGTATTTTAGTAGTTCTCCTGGATATAATTAACTTTTCCTCTCGAAAAGTATTAGCAGTCCCTCGGAAAAGTATTAGATGTCTCTCGAAAAAGTATTAGTAGTTCCTTGAACAATATTTTATTAGTCCTTCTAAAAGTATTAGTTTTTTCTGTCTAAAGTATTAGTAGTTCCCGTGAAAAATATTAGTTTTTTCCTTTTTAGTAATTTCCCTGAATAACATTAATTTTTCCAATAAAAAGTATTATTAACCGCACTGAAAAGTATTAAATGTTATCCTAAAAAGTATTAGTAATTCCTATTTTGTCCTCAATAAAAAAGTGCAGTAAGATCACTCCTCTGTCAAAATCTGCTTTGATTTTGTTTAAAGGAATTTTGGAAGAAACTTTTTAACTAATTCGAAGATTGCGGAGAAAAGGACATGAATTTCTCCTATTCCACCTCCTCAGTCTATTTCAACCTCCGCTGCTAAAATCGTTAAACCACCAGGTTTTTATTTAATCCCTAATGAAAAACTCACTGATTGCCTCCACCATGTCAGAATTCCAGTCCACTGCCATCGTGTTCTGAAATATTTTGGCGATGCGCATCTGGCGAAGCGGCGAGATGTGTTTGTTACTCCATTCCTCATCATCGGAGCGTATGCACTCCACTCGGCGGTGGCCAAGGCAGAGGAGAAACCACATTCGAAGGAAGATGCAGCAGCTCGGCAGACTATGAAGCAAGTGGATGTGAGTTCACGGGATGAGGTGGATGCTGGAGCATTTCTTTTAAATATCTGGATCGGGTTTCGGGGATCCATCTAATGGACTTAGATCCGTTAGACCGTATGACAGGAGACTAGCTCATTTTTTTGCTAAATATATATATATATATATATATATATATATTATATTTATTTAACAATTTAACAATAAAATAAATTGAAAAACTAAAATAATAATATACAAAATATATATAAAAAAATAAAAATTAATATATTCAGTTCGGTTCGGTGCAAACCTACATTTTATAGACCAAAATCGAACCAAATCGAAAAATAATTCGGTTTATTAGCTTCAAAACTGAACCAAACCGTTTAACCAAAAAAATCGAACCAAACCAAACGGTTTGGTTTGATTTTTCGGTTCTGGTTCGGTTTTGCTCACCCCTACTTGTAATATTCAGGTATTACAACCACAATGATGACCACATTCTGAGGGGTTACAACCCCATCAATGCCATTATCTGAGGAGTTACATACTCCAACAGTCACTTACGAATCTGGACATCTGCAATGTCCAGGTTTATCGGGTGGCCCAGCAGTCACTTGAATCTGGGCCAAGCCCATTTTCGAGTGACAAAAGTGTAGTGGACCTGGACCCGGGCCCAAAGAGCCGGCCTAGACACAGGCCTAGGTCGGGCCGAGTGCGGGCGCACGTGTGGCCCACTTATGATCATCCACTTATGTTATAGTATATCCAACTAATAACATCTTCTAGTTTATAAACTAGGATAAACTTAGCTTTATAACCTATGTGGGATGAAGAAAAAACCTTTCAACTCCCTTTACATAATGCCTATTCGTGTGGCCAACTTCATGTATTAATTTCTCACTCACCAAAATTCGGTTTTGAGAAATAAAAAATCTACGAACACTACTCGGAAAGTAGATTAATAATATACAATTTAATTCCTCCAAAATTAAATTCTTAGCCACCGAAAATTTGGTCAAAGTCCGGTCGACGCCCACTTTCACAAAACCAATTTTCTAACAATCCCGCACATGAGTGGAAATTAATACATGCATGAATGCAGACATGCAAACCAGTCCTCAAGAGATAATACTGCATCTAGAAAGGTAACTTGTGGCTTTGAACCTTCCGTATTCAATACCATCGGGTACACTGGCGGCTTAGTGGACGTAATGCCTTGAACTATTCCTCCATAGTGTATACCGAGACAACAACATTAACACAGTAAGGTCTCAACACCTTCTGTTCTCACGTTTTGTGTCCGTTTCGGCCATGGACACCTCTTTGGATTCATTAGTGTTACTTTGAAGTGACCCGCACTTCTCACATACATAGGTGATCTCATATCTGAGTATCCTGCCATACTCAACCTCAACGAGGTGTAGGAATCATTAAAAGTCAAATGACTTAGCCTCACCACAACTTTGCAGGTGTTCCAACACTTGGTATTGCTCTTTAGGGATGGGTTGAAACATTATTTCCAAGTGTTACAACATAACCTTCATAGCTTAGTTTTCCCATTGAACCAAGTTCTTAGTGTTTGATACATGTTTTTATCTTAATTTTGATGATTTTATTTTTACACCAAAACAATGTTTTTAATTGTTGTCCAAATACTCCTAAATGATTTAAAATGGTTTTAATATTTTCCGGAGTATTTCTTCAAGTTTTATTTCAGATAAAATTGGACAACACTTTTAATTATTTTATGTTTATAAGTTTTTACTTCAAAACAAGGTTCTTAAATGTTGTCTAAATACTCCCGATTGGATTAAAAATTGGACAACATTTCTGTCTCGAGGTCAACCGGTTGCCGTAAAGGGCAACCCGTACCTGAAGATGAATTTTGGAACAAAAAATGAGACGGAAGGGAAATTGGCCAGGTCGACCGGTCGACCAGGGCGTCGACCGGTGACGTCGACCGGTCGACCCCCCGTCGACCGGTACCTGGGAGCAAAAATTGAAACAGAACAATTGCTCTTTGAAAATCCATGAGGGGGACCGGTTGGGGATGAGGTCGACCGGTCGAGATACACGTTGACCGGTCGCCCTGTGTTATTTTGCTGTGTATTTTTCAAACGTCTATTTATGTGCGACCGGTCACCCTATCTTTTGACAGCAAATTTCTGACCGTTTGACAACAGACATCTTTTCCTTAGAATGTGGGATTGATTTCTAACAGCTATATTCTTGATTTTAATTGTATTTTTCTGTAGATTTTCAATCCCCAAGAGGAGCCTATGCTTGATCAATCATCTCCTATAAATAGAGGAAGTTTTGGAGCAACCAATAGAACAATTGAGATACAACACAACAAGATACACTTCAAGCAAATATTTGTTCTTCATAGTTATTATTCTTGTTGTAATTTTTTCCTAGCTTATCACTTTCACATCCTTGAGGTCTAGGCTATTCTTGATTACACTTGCACTCAATTGTATAATTCATTATCGAGTTGTAATCTTGAATTTTTGGGTTATCATTCAACACAAGATATCTTTGTGAGTGTTCTTGTGGTAAGAACACACTTGGGTGATTTAGGTGTTAGGTGTAAGAAGATTGTGGTAATCTTTTTGCTGAGGTGTTGAAGAATTTGGTATTCTTCAAGGTGGAAGATTGTGGTAATCTTCACAAGGTGCCGTTGGATATTGTGGTAATCTTCAAGAGAGATTGTGGTAATCTCAAAGGTGGTGTTGAAGAAGAGTGTGGTGCTCTTCAAGGTGTTGTTGTAAGTTGGTGTTGTATTAATTTTGGTAATTAATAAAATCTTTTTTCTTTTTGAAATCCATCCTGGATATACTGGGGTGGTAGAGGATTAGGCCCTATGTGGGTTGAACCTCTATAAATCGACGTGTGTTGTTTACATTCCGCACCTTTATTATTGTCTTTGAGCATTCGGTTCAAAAAATAGGGTAAAATCGAAAAGATGGAGATAATCTATTCACCCCTCCCCTCTAGATTATCGTAGCCGCTTAGACTTACAAGTGGTATCAAAGCCAAACTCTTTGGCAAGCTCGTTTCACATCGCGAGTGAAGAGGAACGATCGTCGGCTACGAACGAAACTCAACTTTCCGGCACCTCCACCACCAAGCCACCTCTATTTGATTCCAAAAATTATATATTTTGGAAAGAAAGAATGGAATGTTATCTACAAGGTTGCGGTTTCGATATTTGGAACATCATCATAAATGGAGAATCCATTCCGATGAAAGATACACCATACACCTCCAAAGCTCTCAAGGAGCTCAATGATGAAGAAAAGAAAACCATCTCTTTAAATGGTAAAGCTCTCAATATTTTGTATTGTTCACTCACTAATTTGGAATATGAACATATTGTAGGAATTCGATCGGCACATGAAGTATGGCAAAAATTAGAAGCCATCTATGGAGTATTTGCAAATGAAAGGAGTCAAACAAAAGCATCTACTTCTCAAAGGGATACAAGTTCAAATCTAAGGAACAAGCCTTTTACAACTTCCAACTATGAAGTAGTAGAACAATGTTTTATGGGCATCGAAGAAGAAAACGAGGTATGTCTTAAACCCTCTACTTCCTATGATATTGTTATTCAAAATGATTATAGTGATTTGCAAAATGATTTTGATGATCTTCAAAATGAATTCCATAATTTACTTGTTAAGTACAAACATTTGAAAAAGGAATTCATTGTTTTGAAAAATGAAAATGATAGTTTATTTACTTCCTATGAATCACTATCATGTGCTCACACCACCACACTTGACAAGGTTAGAAACCTTAAAAAAACAAAATAGTACTCTTGTTGAGGATATGAATTGCATGAAAAATTTATCAAACTTGAGTACCAATAAATTACCCAATATTGTGGATGTTAATGGTTGTGATAATTTGAATAGTGAACTTGATCATGAGCCTAATATTGTCAAACATATGAAAAAGAATCGAGTTCCTATGCATGTTAGTAATGTTACTTGCTTTTATTGCGGTAAGAAGGGACACGCCGTAAATACTTGTCGGGCTAGAAATAGCTCAAATTATTATTGGAGACCTAAAAGTCTCAAAGCTAATTCCAAAGGACCCAAGCACTTGAGGGTACCACAAAACAATGTTATATTAGGTACCCGGCGAAATAATAATCGAAGAAAATTCATACCGTCAAAAAGACATCAAATGACCATTTCATTTGATCAAAGGAGAAAACACCTTCAACAAAGTCATTTTCCAAGAAGAGGAAATAATCAAAAATGGGATGAACAAAATCCTTGGAAATGGCAAAGACATTATCAACAAGTTGATCTTCCAAGAGAAAGATACTTTCGAAAATGGGAAGCCCACAATGCTTGGAAATGGAACAATTGGAGAAGTCATCATCAACAAGATGATTCTCAAAGGGGAAGATATCATCAACAACGAGAACGGCACAACCCATGGAAATGGCATAATTGGTAAACCGTATCTCCCCATTTAAATATGCATTTTATTTAGTTAGTACGCATGTTTTTATTTGTGTCTAAATTGCAAATGAGTTTTCATAATTTTAAAATTAAGGTCCTCAATAAATATTTGTGTTTTTAAAATCCCTTGAAAATGAGACCTTACATGTTGCTTTTAAACTCTTATGGATTTTTATAGCATAAGCATTTTTTTGTGATATCTCTTATTACTTGCCTACACTTGTGCTATTATATCTTGTGCAAAATTTGTTTAAGAATTGTGTAGGTTATATATCTCATATTCATTGGCTATTTCTTCATCAAGTTTCTTAAACCATCGAGGTATGTTCACTCGTATTTTTCTTAGAACTCGATATTATGTCATGTTTATGCACATGTCTTTCAAAATATTTCATTTCAACCCCTTAAGTGCCCCTAAATGATTTTGTAAATTTTTCTTAAAAGGGCACTACTCGTTAAATCTCATTTTTCTCGTATAAATGTTTTCTCGAAACTCATATTTGTTGGATTTAGTCCATAATTATCTTTTTGCAAAGTTTTAAAACTTTTGGAGTGAAAAATCGAATTTTGAAAAATCTGAGGAATGAAAAATTCCACTGGGACGGTCAAGGCAGGGTCGACCGGTCGCCCTGAACATCGACCGGTCGCACCCCACCTCGACCGGTCGCCCAGGCAAAAATTTTGGGTTTAAACTCGTCTGTCTTCACTTTCAAAACAGAACAAGAAATCTTTCAAACCCTCGTTCACAGCAGCGCAATCACCCCTTTCTATAAAATCTTCAATTCTTCATCAATCTTTGTGATTCTTGTTGCTAATCCACTTATTTTTGCAAGAATTTTACATATATGGCACCTCCAAGAAATTCTACCGGTCGAAATCCCACCTCCAAGCGTAGAAAGGGAGGAGAGGGTTCTTCGAGAAATCGGCAAGAAGAAGCCGAACAAAGGGATATTCGAGCTACCCAAAGGAATGTGGCTCAAGAACGTGACGATATTCAAAACCCGGTACTATCCAATCCTCAAATTGCCGAACTCAGCGGTACGATTTCATTCAACAATAGTCGTTGGGCAAAAAGTAAGAAATCTTTTATACCTCAAGCTCCTCGCTCTAATAATGTTCTACATTTTATCAACAAATTTGCAGAGTGGTACTATGATAATTTGAACATGGGTGCAAAAACGATAGCTCGTACGAAGATTTGTCGATTTAATTCGTTTACAAATGAATATCCTTCTATTAGAGGATTCTTTGAAGAGCAAGGGTGGATGTACTTATGGGAGCATCCTTATGTTTTATATGATGATGATATAATTTTTCATTTTTATGCCAATATGTGGGTTGAATATGATGCTCAAAGGAAGCCTCTTGCTTTGAATTCGTTTGTAAGGGGTCGTCATTTTAGGTGGACTCCAAATGAAATTTGTCGGCTTTTACGTGTAAGAGAAGGTGGTTGGGACTATTTCTCTTGTGCTACTTGGAATGATGAGATGTTGGGGGTGTCTATGAGAGAAGTCAAGACTTATTTGAGCGTATGGCCAAAGTATTCATTGTTGGCGATGACTCTTGAGCACCGGATTATATCCGTTATTGTCGCCTATTGCATATGTGGAAAAGCGGGAAAAATGCCTAGCAACATGGACTATTTTTTGACTTATAAAGATTGCTAGAAGGGAACCGCTTAACTTTGGCGCTATTCTTATTCAATGTCTAATTGAGTCTATTACTCAAGGAAATAAGAAGTTTGTTATGGGCAATTGGATTTGTAAACTTCTTATACAATCGGGACTACCTTCATCGGAGTATAATTCGGAGGTATTTCAAAATGACTTTGACATTGATAACATCTCCCAAATGGTCACTACGCGCAAAAATATGGACATCCAACCAACTAAAATGGCTAGAGGAAGAGGCCAAGATTCCCCAGATCCAAACGACTTCTTTGATGATGTTGAGGCCATGAGATTGGCGGAGGAAGGCGAACCGAGCAATCCGGAGGGTAATAACGGTGCTCAACCATCTAGGAGGTACACCCAAGCCGAGTATGATGATTTAAGAACATTTCATGAAGCTAGGTATGAGGCTTTGGAGCAAAAGACCTCCAAAATGCAAAAATCAATCGGCAAGTTGAAGAAATTCATCAAAGATCTTATTCCCAGAACTTGCTTCTCTTCGGACGAGGAATGATGTCCCCACCCCTTTATTATTTTAGCATTTTCTCTTGTTCATGTTGTTTTGTAGTTTTATGAACTCTTGTAAAACTCTAAATTGCACTAATGAGATTTGCTTGTTTTCTTGAAAGGATTAAAATAGCAAGTTGGAAATGGCCTTTTGGTTGAACTTGGTATTGATGGAGTATTTGATGGTAAAAATACTCTAGTTTGGCATTATTTGATTATTGGTATGAAGTACTTGATGGTAAAAGTGCTTCTCTTAATTTTTGATGCTTTGATCATTTTAATGGATGATTTGGGACATTTGTAATGTCTTATTTGTATGCACTACTTGATGGCTCTTTAATTTTTGCTTGATGGCATTCGTAATGCCTTGATCTCTCATTTGGCTAAATTTATCTCAATTGGGTTGAACCCTTGAGAATTTACTTTGTTGAGCCTCTTATTTGATGGACATGTGTTGAAAAATTGTTTTTGGGTGATGATATAAAAAACTTGGCTTAATTTCTTTTGAAAGGGCTATATACATTTTCTTCAAACTTTGACGCCCGCCAAGTGTTCGATAAAATGTTTCAATGAAGAACTCATCACCTACATGATTCTCTTATTTTCAAATGTCTTAAAATACTTATTGAGATCATGTTTTGGCAAATAAAACGAGCGTATGAACTCTTCATGATACATTTCTCCCATTTTCCTTGGATTTTAAGCCTAAATTGTTCAATGGTTGATAAACCGTCTCTTTGGCGCACTTTGATATAATTGTATGATGTTTTTATCTTCCTAATATTCTTTTTGATGATTCCAAAGGGAGAGAAACAGGAAATTGGCTCGTTAGCTAAAAGAAGCTAATAAAAGCTCGCAATAAAAGCTATAAGTTATGGCTCTTAAAAGCCATAAGTTGTGAATTACTTTTAGTCCAATTGTTGCTTGATGGACTTATATGCTTGTCTAATGATGTTTTGTTGGCAGGGGGAGCTTATAAGCTCTTGAACAATATGTAAAAACTAAGCTTTTAGCTTATGGTTAATTGCTTTTACATTACTCTTGATGTGCTTGTTGATTGGGGGAGCTTGTGCTTATTATTGAATATATTTACTCTCTTACTTGGTTGCTTATGTATTTTGGAAATTTTGGTTGCTTCCAAACGGTTAGATGTTTTTACCGAAAATCGTTTTTAAAATTGTCCTCCTAATATTTCTAAAAATTGTTTTGGTTTGTAATCATCAAAAATGGGGAGATTGTTTGATACATGTTATTATCTTAATTTTGATGATTTTATTTTTACACCAAAACAATGTTTTTAATTGTTGTCCAAATACTCTAAGTGATTTAAAATGGTTTTAATATTTTCCGGAGTATTTCTTCAAGTTTTATTTCAGATAAAATTGGACAACACTTTTAATGATTTTATGTTTATAAGTTTTTACTTCAAAACAAGGTTCTTAAATGTTGTCTAAATACTCCCGATTGGTTTAAAATATTTTTACTAAATTTCGGAGTATTTAATGAGTTTTATTTTCGACAAAAATTGGACAACATTTCTGTCTCGAGGTCAATCGGTCTCCGTAAAGGGCAATCCGTACCTGAAGATGAATTTTGGAACAAAAAATGAGACGGAAGGGAAATTGGCCAGGTCGACCAGGGCGTCGACCGGTGACGCGTCGGCCGCCGACCCCGTCGACGGTACACTGGAGCAAAATTGAAATAGAACAATTGCTCTTTGAAAATCCATGAGGGGAACCGGTTGGGGATGAGGTTGACCGGTCGAGGTACACGTTGACCGGTCGCCCTGTGTTATTTTGTTGTGTATTTTTCAAACGTCTATTTCTGTGCGACCGGTCGCCCTATCTTTTGACAGCAAATTTCTGACCGTTTGACAACAGACATCTTTTCCTTAAAATGTGGGATTGATTTCTAACAGCTATATTCTTGATTTTAATTGTATTTTTCTGTAGATTTTTAATCCCCAAGAGGAGCCTATGCTTGATCAATCATCTCCTATAAATAGAGGAAGTTTTGGACCAACCAATAAAACAATTGAGATACAACACAACAAGATACACTTCAAGCAAATATTTGTTCTTCATAGTTATTATTCTTGTTGTAATTTTTGCCTAGCTTATCACTTTCACATCCTTGAGGTCTAGGCTATTCTTGATTACACTTGCACTCAATTGTATAATTCATTATCGAGTTGTAATCTTGAATTTTTGGGTTATCATTCAACACAAGATATCCTTGTGAGTGTTCTTGTGGTAAGAACGCACTTGGGTGATCTAGGTGTTAGGTGTAAGAAGATTGTGGTAATCTTCTTGGTGAGGTGTTGAAGAATTTGGTATTCTTCAAGGTGGAAGATTGTGGTAATCTTCACAAGGTGCCGTCGGAGATTGTGGTAATCTTCAAGAGAGATTGTGGTAATCTCAAAGGTGGTGTTGAAGAAGAGTGTGGTGCTCTTCAAGGTGTTGTTGTAAGTTGGTGTTGTATTAATTTTGGTAATTAATAAAATCTTTTTTCTTTTTGAAATCCATCCCAGATATACTGAGGTGGTAGAGGATTAGGCCCTAGGTGGGTTGAACCTCTAAATCGACATGTGTTGTTTACATTTCGCACCTTTATTATTGTCTTTGAGCATTCGGTTCAAAAAAGAGGGTAAAATCGAAAGATGGAGATAATCTATTCACCCCCTCTCTAGATTATCGTAGCCGCTTGGACTTACACTTAGGATCTCCAGTCGTCATGGTTGGGTTACCACTATGTTGGTTAATTTACTTTGTGGACTTTAAACCCATTCCCTATAGCAATTTACTAAGTTGATCTCGATTCAGTCCTTTCGTCAAAGGATCTGCCAAATTGCCTTTTGACTTAACGTAGTCAATTAACATCACACACTTTAGATCAACGTCTAACGGTATTGTGTCTCCGACGAATGTGTCGAGACTTATCGTTATACATATTTCTTTGTGCCCTTATCATAGCCGCTTGACTATCACCATGAATCATCACTGAAGGCACAGGCTTCCTCCAACATGGAATATCTTCCAAAAAGTTTCAAAGCCACTCTGCTTCTTCACCAGCTTTATCCAAAGCTATAAACTCAGATTCCATGGTGGTCCGAGCTATACACATTTGCTTCCTGGACTTCCACGATACCGTACCACCTCCAATGGTGAATATGTATAGCCCATAATCCAGAGTATACTTCAGGTATTTTAACACTCTGGTTAACGTTTTCCAATGCTCATGGCTTGGATTGCTCGTGAACATACTCAACATATTTACAGGGTAGACCAAGTCTCGACGTGTACAATTTGTGATGTACATCAGACTGTCTATTATATGTGAGTATTCCATCTGAGCCACTAGTTCTGCTTTATTAGCAACCAGATTTACACTTAAATCAATGGGCGTCTTTGACGGTGAACTGTCAAAAGCAATGAATTTCTTGAGCAGTTTCTCCACATAGTGGGATTGTGACAAGATAATTTCATCAGGAGTTCTGCTGATTTTTATCCCTAGGATTACATCAGTAGTTCCCATACCCTTCATGTCAAAGTTCCTCTTTAACATTCTTTTAGTTTCCATGATAGTATCATGACTACTGCCCATGACTAACAAATCATCTACGTATAGACAAACTACGACAAATACTTATGATGTCCCTTTGACATATACGCATTTATTAAACTCATTGATTTTAAATAAACTTTAAAACATCGTATTGTCAAATTTAAGATGCCATTGTTTTGGAGCTTGTTTCAGTCCGTACTAGGATCTTATTAACTTGCACACCTTTTTTTCTTGACCGGGAGCAACAAACCCTTCAGGCTGTTCCATGTAGAGTTCAACATTTATCTCTCCATTCAGAAACGTCGTCTTGACATCCATCTGATGAATCTCTAGATTGTGCAAAGCAGCAATCGCGAGAAGCACCCGAATAGATGCAATCCTCGTTACTGGAGAATAGGTGTCAAATAAATCATACACTTATTTTTGTTTAAAGCCTTTGGCTACAAGCCGTGCTTTATATTTATCAATAGTTCCATCTACTTTATACTTCTTCTTTAGGACCCATTTACATCCTAAAGGTTTATGACCAGCAGGGAGATCAACCAACTCCCACGTATGATTTTGTAGAATGGACTTGATTTCACTATTGATAGCTTCTTGCCAGAGTGGAGCATCTGGACTACTTAAAGCCTCTTTAATCGAGTTCGGCTAACCATCTAACATAAATGTTATGAAGTCAGGTCCAAAGGATTTATCTGCCTTAGGCCTCTTACTTCATCTTAGTTCTTCACCATTCGGTCTTGAACCAACTGTTCTGTCAAGTGTGACAACAGGTGTTGTACCAAGTGTTGTTCCAGATGTTATAACACCCGAAGCAACACCTCCAACAACATCTGCAGTAATATCTACAGTTGTTCCAGATGTTATAACACCCGAAGTAACACTTCCAGCAACACCTCCAAAAACATCTGAATATCGTCGTTTCTTAAAACTTCCATCTATCATTTCTTTACAAGGATAAAATATTCTCAAAGAACATAGCATTCCTTGGCTCAATTATGGTACCAACTGTCATTTCAGATTTTTTGACTTATGTACCATAAAACGATATGCACTCTTTTGTTAAATGCATAACCTATAAACACTCAATCGGCCATTTTAGGACCGATTTTAACTTGCTTTGGTTCGTATTGCAACCTTATCCAAACACCCCCACACTTTAAGGTATTTATAAGAAGGCTTATGATTTTTCACAATTCGTAAGAGTCTTATCTTTCTCTTTAAGTGGTATTTTATTCAATATATGGTTGGTTAAAAACAAACTTCCCCACATATTCTCGAGTTTCTTTATTCAACTCGGATTACCCTGGTCTTTTCATTAGCATTAGAATGCTTTTATTTTCTATTACTTGTTAGAACCTTGTTCCAACACTATCATTAGAACTTTGTTCAAACAAATTTCGAACCTTGTTCGACAATTCTGTTCGAACCATTTTAAGTGAGTGTGACCTTAGATGTTGTCACACCTTCAACAACGCTTCGATCTCACTTGGTTACTTTGCGCTTTGGTGTTTCAACACTTTTGGCAACACCTCCTGCAAGTATGTTTAGTGTATGCTTCTGGTATTACAACACCTCGCATAACACTTTCTCGCAATCGCGGGTACAATGTCAATGTCGCTTCTGGTGTTACAATACCTCATATAACATTTTCTATAACACTTAAACCTGCAACTGAAGCTCGAAAGCCAAGAGTGAGACAGAAAGTGTGGTTATACCCCCCACAGTCGCTGGATCCATTAGAATTCTCAAAAAAGTATTCCAACACAGTTTTCCCGAGTCTATACCAAGACTTTCATAGATTTAGCTTTAGACCTTCGATTGCTTTATTCGATTTTCAATCGAACAATTAGACCACTAATCCAAATTCCTTCCAGTTGTGCATTTAGGAATTTATGAAAATTTTCCAACCTGGTACCAACATCTAAACGATGCAAACTATTTGGATCCCTTCAGCATAATTTCATGCAGGATTAGTTGAAACTTTTAGACTAGTTTTAACCCATTTATGGATTTTTGGAATCATCTATTTTTCAATCCAAAAAATAACGAACCTTTTGGAAAACACATCCTCATTTCGTATTTCTTTTCAAAACATGAACATTTTAGAAAAAAAAAACATCCTCAATTCATATCAAACCACAGAATACATATAGTAAAATATACCACTAAGTCTGTTAAAGACAAAGTTACGGCATAGAAAATCATCATCCTAGCCCCATGCTTCAAACGCAACATGTTTTTAGCAACAAACAATTCCAGCAACTACTGGAAGGTCTTCTGTCAGATTCATCTTCAAGCTAAGGCTATGTTTCTCCTTGCCATCGTGAAGGTACGATATTTGTCTGTGATTGTTGATTATAAAGTGATTACATTGGGAAGCCTTCAACAATGGCATTACAAACAGAAAAGGAAAACTTACATGAAAATGAATCTGACTATTACAACTTGAAAAGACAGAAGTCGAGTCGAGTGGAACTCTTTCCGCAAGACAAATATGTTCCGGCTAGTTCTCACGGTACGACGTAATACCCCCAAAGATAAAATAGCTTAACCTTTTTTGTGTACAGTAACACCACTAACACAAAAGCACCTTTCGAACTTGAAGGAGAGAGAACTGGTTGTTGGACTCGAATGCAGAATAAAATATTCTTGAAAGTGTTCTTATGAAATGTTACGACACTTTTAATGACACCTTTGAAATATGCAGAAAGTATGCAATTTTTTCTGTATTGAAAATCTATAATGAAACCAGCTATATATAGACAACAAAAATCCACCTACAGGGAATTAAACATGGTAAGTTAATGGGCATTAATTTTCCTCATAACATTTCAGGTGTTACAACCACAATGATTAGGGGTGACCATGGTTCCGGAACCGCCGGTTCCGGTTCCAAAACTGCTGGTTCTGGTTTCTTATTTTGGAGGAACCAAAACCAGAACCGTTGCCTCACAGTTCCAATTTCAAAACCAGAACTGACGGTTCTGATTCTGGTTTGGAACCCAGTTCCTCCACGGTTCTGGTTCTGGTTTTAACCGCAACCGTTTGTTTATCTTTTGATAATTTTTAATTTTTTAAATGAATTATCAATTCCGATTACAAAAAATAAGGGGGGAAAAAGATTTGAACTTAATATTCAATTGAGCTCTATACTCATTAATAATAATAATAATAATAATAATAATAATAATAATAATAATAATAATAATAATAATAATAAATTGTCAATATATACTATTAGAGCATAAATGAATCAAAATTCATGTAGTTCGCTTACAACATTTGGTTTAAAACGCGTTTCATGTGCTTACTAATATAAAACATCATAATAAACATTTAACATTTCTTATAGCATATTTTAGCAAATTAAAAACATTGGTTTTAACTTGAAACCGCCGATTCCACCAAGGTTCCACAGACGATTCTAATCGACGGTTTAAACCACCGGTTCCACGATTTTTTAGACCAAGAAACCGGAACCGGAACCGTCCTACACGATTCTGGTTCTGATTTTCGAACCGTTGACCAGTCAATGGTTCCCGAAATTGTTGACCACAGTTCTGATTCCAGTTTGGAACCCGGTTTTGGTTCCCTTTGGCCACCCTAACAATGATGACCACATTCTGAGGGGTTACAACCCCATCAATGCCCTTATCTGAGGAGTTACTACTTCAACAGTCACTTACGATTCTGAACACCTGCAATGTCCAGGTTCATCGGGCGGCCCATTTTCGAGTGACAAAAGTGTAGTGGACTTGGACCCGGGCCTAAAGGGCTGGGCCGGCCTAGACCCAAGCCCAAGCTAAGCGGGCGCGCGCGTGTGGCCCACTTGTGATCATCCACTTATGTTATAGTATATCCAACTAATAACATCTTCGATCTAGTTTATAAACTAGGATAAACTTAGCTTTATAATCTATGTGGGACGAAGAAAGAACCTTTCAACTCCCTTTACATAATGCCCATTCATGTGGCCAACTTCGTGTATTAACTTCTCACTCACCGAAATTCGATTTTGAGAAATACGAACATCTATTCGGAAAGTAGATTAATAATATACAATTTAATTCCTCTAAAATTAAATTTTATAGTCACCGGAAATTTTATCAAAGTCGGGTCAACGCCAACTTTCACAAAACCAAATTTCCAACAAAAACTAACCAGGTTAAGCCCTAAACAG